>JAJPUD010022874.1:8530-20743 GCA_023553655.1 Myrmecobius fasciatus | reverse complement strand
TCAAATGATAACATGGATTGTGCAGATCAAATTTCTGAGAAAGATTTTGACACAATACATGTTTCTGTGGCAACAGCAAATTGATGGTGCCTTCTTTCATCAGCTCTTGCTAGATATTTATACAAATATCCCTGTATCTGGGCTTCTTAATCTTTGAAATATATAAATACAATCTCCACAATCCATTCAAGAAGAGGTAAAACAATTGGGACTTCAGGTGACATGAGCTTTTATATCTACACACATATATACACTTGTGTGAGCACAAACACATATAAGAATGCATATATGTATATATTTTGTGTGTTTTCAGGCATAACTGGCTCTTCATGACTGTATTTGGGGTTGTCTTGGCAAAGATACAGAGTGGTTTACCATTTCCTTCTCTAGCTCATTTTACAGATAAGGAAATTGAGTAAAATTGGGTTAAATGATTTGTTCAGAGTCATATGGCAAGCAAATATCTGAGGCCAAATTTAAACTTGGGCTTTCCTGACTCCAAGATTCAATCCACTGTATACTAGCTGCTCATACATATTTTTTTTGCTTCACACACACACAGTCATACAATATACATACATATATGTGTATGTACATATGCATATTCACAGCTTCACTTTTAAAAAAAATGGAAACTTCACTAGTATTTGAAATGTTCAACATACTCTACAGTATTTATCTTTTTTTTTTTTAAAGTAAAGCAGCTTATCACATGCCAGGTTTATGGTGACCTTAGGATTCATGGTAATTCAGGGCAATGTCAGTGACAAAAATATAAGCTGTTGCTTTTTGGAAGCAGGATATGTGCATAGAGATCATTTGTTTCAACTTGGTCCCAATCCAGATCCCTGAGAAAGGTAGCGAGTTAGAAATGTTAGAACTAAAAGTAACTTGAGAGGTCATCGTCTCTGTGCATCCAGATGTTCTTGACTATGTTTAAAAGTTGCATTGCATTTTCTTATGTCTTTGTGGCACATTGGAGGCAGAAGGCATAATAAGTTAATTTGGTCTTCAAGTCAGGAAGACCTGGATCCGAATATCACCTCTGACTCATACTGGCTGCATCAGCCTGAACTTAACCTCTCAATGCAATTGGTATCTACCAAGGATGTCAACAAAGGGATTCATCTGCATTGGCAAAGGGACATCCCTCATTTGGGAGTTTTCTCTGCCAATAGAATCACAAATCTACTTCTTTGCCCATATTTCCCATATATTGTATACTTACTGACCCATGTGCAGGTATGGCTCCCACCACCCCCAGCTAGAACATAAGTTCTTAAGGGACAGGGGTGACTTTGGCTTTTTGGTATAGAATCTTTTAGATACACATTATAGTAAGAGGAACACACTAAGGAGGTACATTCAAGACTAGAATCCAAGTTGCTTAATTGTTGACACAGTTATCTTCCTATCATGCCATGTTGTCTCTTCTATCCAGCTAATATTGGGCACAATTCTGTTTCATATTAAAGGTAATTTTGAGGGAGGGTGGAAGGAATTCTGGAGAAGAAACTAAAAAACTATTGCAGTATCTTTGCTAAGAAAACACCCAAAGGGGTAAATAAAAGTCAGACATGATTGAAAGGATTGATTAATTACAGTGGGGAAAAAAGGGAAAAAATCCCTTTTTCCTCTAGGCCATAGAGCCTAGCTTTAATATTAATCAAATAGCCTGTGCTGGAGAACACTCATTCCTATTATTTTCTCATTCTCCTGTCACATTAGAACAAGGATAGACCTTAGAAATCAACTAGACTAATAAGACCTTTCTGTGAATGGGTCAGCACAATGGACAGTTCCCATCCACAGCCTGCTTCCTCCCCCTACTAATGACCTTTCCCATTTATTCCATCATTGAAAACATTGAGGGAAAGTTTAGCCACTCAGCTTCCTTTAATAATAAAGATTATGGGTCCCCATTGCACACTTAGCAGTATCATTTACATACTTGCGAAAAATAATGCAGAGGAGTCTGTGGAGAAGTATCCCTAAAGGACTTCACAAACTATCACAAAGGACAGAGTGTCCCATAGTTTTCACTATTCAACATGTCCAAAAGTCAAATCATTATCTTTCCCCAAAATTCTTCCCTACTTCTGATCATGGTCAAGGGTTCCACCATTCTTCTAATCAATAAGGCTTTTGGGCTCTCTGGAATCCCCAACTCTTCATTCCTGCTTAGCCTACATATATTATCTGTTTAAAGGCCAAGGTCTCCCACGGCATGTAGGACCATCTCCAGTCACCTTGATTTATGTCTGGCTATTGAACCAGAAGGCTCTGGAACAGAAAGTGATGTAGGACACCTTGCACAGCCATCACTCATTCAAATCCAAGTCACTTGCATGGTATGATATCACCTCCTTAATGTAATGGTCCTCTTTGAAAACAAAGAGCTAACAAGAACAATCTGTCTCCAGTACTTATTTCTATTTTCTCATTTCGCTTATACATCCCTTTCCCTCCATTCTTTATCTCTGTTCTGGATTATCACAATTGCCTTAGAAGTAGTTTTCCTGTTTCACTTCTCTATCCACTCTAGTCTCTTTATTCAACTGTCAAAGTGATTTTTCTAAAGTATGTCTGTCCTGTGTCACCCCTCCCCTATCATGATTTCCTATTACTTCATAAACTTCATGAATCAAATACAAAGTCATAATATAGCCTCTTCCTAATTTCTCATGTTTTAGCCATAATCCCTATTTCTACACTCTAGGATTTGCCTGCTGTCTTTTCTTTATGGTCTCTTATTTCATTGCCTATTTGAAGATTTTTTTTGTACTGGCTTAATACCTGGAATGCTAGTCTCCTCACCTCCCTTTTAGCTTTTTTTCCAGTGTCAGCTCAAAACTCACCTTCTTCAAGAGACCTTTCCCACTCACTATCCCTCTGGATACAGTGAGTACCATTTTGAGTGATGCTAGTGATGTTCTAGAAACTATTATTTTTCAAATATCAGTTGACTTACAGAACTCTTCCAATTGATGGTAGAACCTGAAAAGCTGTAGGCAATGGAAATCCCTCTAAACCTTGAATTCAATTATCATTCACACTCCTAACACTTTCCTTGCTGCTCACCTTAATTACATTTCTAACCTAAATTTTATATGTAACCCTGCTTTTAATCCCTGATTCTATGCGTGCATGTATGTGAATGCATATATAAATTGCACTGTTATTCATGTTTGTATCTCCCATAATCGAACTTTATTTTTTTAATTATTTCTTTGTTTCTGCAGGATTTAACAAAATGCCTAGGACATAATAAATCTTTAATAAGTATATTTTGATCAACTCACTAGCCAAGAACATTTAGAATAACTTCCCCAATGTTTAAGTTGTCAAAGAACATGAACTAAAATCTTCAAAGGAAGAATAGCAAACTACTAACAACAATATGAACTATTACACCAAATCACTATTAAGAAGATAAATGAAAATAATATAAGGTGGTACCTTATATAACCTAAACAATGACAAAGCATAAAATATAGAAATAGTCAACATTGAAGAGGGTAGGGAAAGAAAAAATACTTTCATACACTTTTAATGAAGCAGGGGATTGGTACAAATATCCTCCAAAGCAACTTAGGGCTATCATTAAAAATTTTCAAAACATGTACTCTTCTACAAAGAGATACCACAGTTAAGCATTATTTGAAGAATGATATAGTCAAAAAGAAAGGTTGTCAGTATATCCAAATATAGAAAACAGTAATTTTCTATGTCTAGGTGATAATGTAAAATTGTAAATAAAGTAAATATTTTGATGGTGAGTGAAAAAAATCAGTGTTGGAAGTTTGGAGATTTAGGAGCCAGATACATGGTATAATTAAATTCAGGAAAACCTAGTTTGGTATTCTACCTCAGATACAAATAATTATGCAACCTTGATCAAGCCATTAAAATTATTGGGGGCCTCAGTTTCTTTATATGTCATGTGGAGATAATTATAGCATTGATGAAGTAAGTAGGAGGGGACTGTCTTTTGCATTTTTTTTATATCTCCAGTGCTTAGCACAGTGCCTGGCACATAGTAGGTGTTTAATAAAAGTTTACTGATTGATTGCTTAATATATACTTATTGACTGTCTTCCTAAGGGCTGTTGTGAAGAATAAATGAGATTAATATATGCAAAATGTGCTGCAAGCCTTCTAGAACTACAAATGTTAGTTATTATTATTATTTTTGCACAGTAAGAAACCATAACTATAAAAAATTAAGAGAAGCATCAGAAGACCTCTCAACTACAGCAAAAAGATGTAAACAGAATGAGAAAAACAATATACCTAGTGACCATATCAATGCAAATGAAAATACTAAAAAGAAACAGAATTAATTTTGGTTTGTTATAATGACCAAGTTTTCCATGGCAAAGAGATGACAAAATGAATCTCACACTTTTTGACAGCACTTTTCACATGTGATATTTTATCTTCCATGTCCATGCTTTTGTACTGACTGTCCCATAACCTTGCTTCCATCTCTTAAAAACTCTGGATTTCTTCAAGATTCAGCTCAAGCATTAGCTTCTGTGGGAGGTCTTTTCTGGTTCCCTCAGCTGCCCAAACTGTTGCTGCTGAGAACCACTTTATTTTATTTGTACATTTCTTTTAATCCCTAGATATTTATATGTTTGTCTCACAACTTAGAATGTGATTTCTTTGATAACGAGAACTACTTTTTTTTTCTTTTTCACTTTGGGTCCATTCTGCTCAGCACATAGTCTGATGCACAGAAGGTAGTCAATAAATAACTTATTGGCTGATTGTTATGTGATCAAGGAGCATGATATATGGCCTGAATATGTGAATAGGCTCAGATGATTTATGATTTAGTTTTAGTAGAATGCTTCTCTTTTTCTTTGTTTACAAAATAGTTATGCTAGATAGTGTTGTAGGAAGTGAGATGTAAATAATACAATGATATAAAAATAATACAATTATTGAAAATAATAATATTGGTTAAAAAAGAAAATATAATAACTGGTTGAAGAAATTATCGGCTTTAAAAATGGACAAGAGTAAAATTTGTCTTTACAATTGGAAAAAATAAAATAATATTAAAAATACATAAAATGAGTTAGACAAAAAAAGAATACAATGGAAAAAAAGAAGACTAGTGGGAGACATGATAGTTTCTGATGAACTAGTAGATGCATGAGGGGATCAGCTTGTTCTGCTTAGCCCAAGGGAAAAACCAAGGAGCAATGGTTAGCTAGTATAAAGGGACAAAGGATTATATAAAGAAAATCTGTCTAGCTATTAAAAAGTCAAACTGCTTCCTGAGAAGTAGGTGAGCTCTTTCTGGAGGCCTTGAAATAAACGGTGAGTACCATTTTGAGTGATGTTAGTGATGTTCTAGAAACTGTTCTTTTTCAAATATCAGTTGACTTATAGAACTCTTCCCATTGATGGTAGAATCTGAAAAGCTGTAGGCAATGGAAAAATGTCCAAGAAGACAAGAGGACAAGAATGCAAGTAAGGGACTTGTCACTGGCAAAGAGGACAGTAACCAATCCTCTGACATAAAATGGAGGAAAGAGATGGTAAAAAAAAATACAGATACTCACAGTTCAAGCTGTCTTGAAGCATAATAGGATGCCTGACAGATTAGTGAATTTTCTATAATTGAAGGGAAATGTGAGACTGAAAGATCAGTTATTGGATATGGTATAAAGGAAATTATAATGGGCTATTCCAAATATCCTCTGGAGTTATTTCCATTTTGAAATTTTGAGACATCATATTCTAGTGGAAAGGGCACTGAATTTAGAGTCAATGGACCAGATTTAAATACTGGGTCTAGTATCAACTAACTGTGATCAGTAAATCTGCCAACTAAATTGAAATGAGTGACTAAGGACCTGAATGCTATATTGTGGGAAGGTGAATATTTTTCATAACATGAAGTAAATGAGCAAGACTGAGGCTAAGGACATGTCACTTTCATGGAGATCCATATTAGAATTCTTTCTTGCTAAAAACTAAGCTAAGATGTCAAAGAAGAAAATGTAAGGCAGCTCTAGCTCTGATCATGATAAAACCCCCAAGAGATTGAGATAATACTGCAAGTAGAAGCAGGAAGGCAGGTACTGAGGCTTCTTTTCAATCTCCCTTGACGCCTAACATAGTACTTCACACACAGTAGCATTCTAAGAACGCTTGTTGATGTAGCATTGAGGACACCAAGAACCAACATTTGACTTCCAACAAATGTAGATACATACTGATATTTCCCATTATCTTACAAAACACAGGCATCAGCCATAATGCAGTTTTCCTTTTTTTTAAAAAGGGTCAATTGTCTGCCTTAGCATTACCATAGTTAAACCTCAAACATTTTAGAGCAACATTTATAATCTGTTTACAAGACTGACCTCCATCTTTCCTACCCTCTGCCCTCTCCAAATAACTTTTCATTTTGAATAGGAAATCAAAATTTTAAAATCCATTTTTGTGCCTATGTAGGGTTACTAAAATTGGGATCATAGCTTTATAGTAGAAGATACTTTAGAGGTCATCTAGCCCCGCAATTCCTAGTCCACTGATCTTAGCACCTGGGGGACTGAAGTTACTACAAGGAATCTCCAAATTCATATGAATCTCAAGCAATGTATTGAGACAAGCTGTTAAAGCAGCAAAAGAGCACCCCATCTCATTCAATGACTCAGTACCCTAAATACTAATGGCAATTTCTAAGATTGAATCAGTGCTGTGTCTCATTAGATTGCTCATTGCTTTTTTCTCCAAATGCATAGTAGATGCTGTTTTCATTAATACAAAACTCATTTAAAACTGTACTAAATTCAGATGTAATGAGTAATGATTAGGATCTCAAGTATTTCCAACCCATTGATAAAATTATATGTTTAGGAAACAGACAAAAAAGTTAAGGGTTTCCCTCCTTCCAGATTGTGAAATGGTCCACATGTACTTTCTATAACTTAAATAAATTTAATAAAGATAGTTGAGGCACAGGCTTTAAACAAAATGAGCTTATTAAATGGCACACAAAACTCTTAACAAAATGGGTCAATATGGCAGCCTCACCAAGGCCAGTGACCTCAAGAGAGGCAGGGAACCCTCTTTCAAGATACAGAACAAATCAGGAGTCTTGGTAGATATGGGGGAAAGGTGATAGGCTGTTGGGTTGGGACAGAAAAATTATGACTGACCACACTGAACAAAGAGGGCTAGCATTCAGGTGGAACTAAATAAATTAAGGTATGCTCTTTGTTTTATGGGACCCATCTGTAAGTAGGGGATCACAACTACTAGCCATTGGCCCCTTGGAAGAGATAAAATTCTTCTAATTATACAAAGGACAGGCAACATATCTTTGAGGGATGGTAACAAGTTAGCTTGTTGAGCTTAACAGATTTCTAAGAAGTATCCAGGAAGCACTGACATGAGAGTTATCAACTTTTCTTTTAAAATAAATTTGAGCTAGTTCAGGCATTTGCAGTCATGTCTGACTTTGTGACCCCATTTGGGATTTTCTTGGCAAAGATACCTCAGAGGCAAAACCGAATTCCTGAGCTCAACTCAAGGATGTAGAAATGTGACTAAAGGCAGAGGCAGACTTAATTATAAAAATCAATACAGCATAAAAACAATTATATTCTAGAATCCATATGGTAGAAATCCATATAGAAGAAACTAGAGGTGATATTAATTTTTCTCTCTTCGGGTACGAAATAGGTTTTTAGACTGATTTAGCAGAGTAATTGAAGTGTAAATAAGCATCTTTTTTTTTAAATCTGCAAAGAAATCCTTTAATCAATTTAATGGAATTATAGAGTGAATAGTCACTGGATAGCTGAAAGCTCAAGAATGCTGCCAGGTAAACTTTAAAAGGAAGTTAGTTAACTCAGAAGTAATTCTAATCATAAGAAATAAAGGAAGAGTAGTATTTAGAAAGTGTTTTAAACTTTGCATAGTTTATTTCATTTTTATTATCACCACAACCTTGTGAGGTAAGTGTTATTATTATTCCCATTTTATAGACGAGGTAGAGAGTGAGAGCCACAGAGCTAAAACATAGGTCTTTTAAATTACATATCAATCACTCTATCTGCTATATGACCTTCCTAGATTGAGAAGGGTTCATCTCAGGCATTATAGAGAAAAAGCAGATATGGAAGAAAACCTTAGTTCCTGAGAAAATCATTGTTCACTCTTCCCCATATGCTTTTTCCACCCTTCCCAAATTTTCTGAAATGTGACACTGTTGATCACCCCAGACTCTCCAGGTTTTCATGACTGTTTACCCACGATCTGTGTGACCACTCCTCAGTTGGCTTTGCTGGATCTTCATCCACATAATGCCTATTCATTATGAGAATTCCTTTAAGCTCTATTTTTGGTCATCTTTCTCTTTTCTATGCTATCTCATTTGGTCATCCTATCAGCTCCCAAGGTATCACTGATCTGTGTACAGAAGACAACCTAATTTGTAGATCCAGCCCTTGTCTTTTTTCAGACCTCCAGCCTCTGCATCATGAATTAACTACTGGATGTCTGCAACTGAATATTCTACAGACATCTAAACTCAGTATCTCCAAAACTGAATACTTAATCTGTTTTCTGAAAACCACTCTTATTTTGAACTTTTCTTTATATTCCAAGAGTACTAGCATCCTTCCAGATGCCCACATTCATTGCCACCATTATCTCTCAATTCCTCACTACTTACATCTCCCAAAACCAGTTTTTGGCAAATATCATCCTTCAACCTTCACAAATTCTCCTGTTTATGTTCCTTTTCTTTAATTACATACCCATCACTTTACTACAGGGTTTCATCAGTTCTTATAATAATGTCCTAATTTGTCAATTCTTCCTTTATTCCAATCCATCCTTAACACACATCTGCTAAAGTCATTTTATTAAATTACAGGTCCGAACATGTTACCACCCCCGTTCAATAAACTCTGGTAATTCTATTTCTTCTAATACAAAATATGAGCTATTTGGAACATAAAGTTCATCATGACCTGTACCTTTTCTAACTTTCTAGGTTTGTTCTATATTGTGTTCTTTCCCATACTCTATGACAAACTAACTTTATTGCTGTTTCTCACGGCTGTTCCTTACATCTCCCACTTCCTTATTTTGGCGTTGACTATGCCCCATGCCTGGATGGCTCTCTCCTCATGCAATCACCTTTTGGAATCCCTGGTTTTCTTCAACACTCTGTCCAAGTACCACATTTGCATGAATCTTTTCTTGGTTTCTTTGCTGTACTAGCTATGGGTACTTCTTGCATATACTTCAATATGCTCATGACAGTTTTATTGTCAGAATGTTAACTCCTTAAGGAGAGAGGATATTTCCATTTCATCATTGTATTCCCAGTGATAGCACAATCCCTAGCACATTGTATTTCGATATATCTGAATTGCTTGCTTGCTTGACTCCAGAGTACAAGAGGAGCAGAGAAACTTGTCTACTAGGAGATGCTCACACTCAGTAGAAAGCCAGCTCAGACAGCCCACCCACAGAGCTGAAGTATTATATGGAAAAGAATGGGTCCATGAAGCCTCATGAAGCAAATTATACATCAATGAAGCTACAACCAAAGGAAACTACAATGGGGAAGGGAAAGATGAAAAGAGAAAAAATAAATAAAATATTTGGGTTAGCAAGTGCTGAAAGTGTGACTCACCTTGGCCATACGTACTCCCTATATGCCTGTCTCTATTAAAATAATATCTGTGGGAGGTCAGTCTTTTCATTTATACTGTATTGTGAAGGGAGAAAAAATGTTTTATTATTAGAATTTCAGTACTTTTTCCTTTGAACTAATTATTTCCTATGTTAAAAGTGCATACACTGGTAGGGGCTTATGACCTATTTTTATTTTTATTTTTATTTTTTATTTTTTATTTATTTTTTTTTTTGCTTTTTGCTGAGGCAATTGAGGTTAAGTGACTTGCCCAGGGTCACACAGCTAGGGAATGTTAAGTGTCTGAGACCAGATTTGAACTCAGGTCTTCCTGACTTCAGGGCTGGTGCTCTATCCACTGCGCCACCTAGCTGCCCCTTATGACCTATTTTTAGAAATGTAGACTCACAACATATCTTAAATATGGGGTTCTAATCTTTCAGAGAATCTTACTTGTGAGTATGGGTCCAGAGAATGCAGGACACATATTCTTATTTTGTCATCATATATTTTCTCATTCCACAGATACTAATATCACAACTATTGTCATGTGGCAAATCATATTTAATTTTTTAAAGCTTGAACATCTCTTCTAACTCCTTTATTTTACTTATAAGGAAATTGAGGAACCAAGGCATTGACCACCTTCTCTAAGGTTATACAGAGAGTAAATATCGGAGCCTGGATTCAATCTCCAGTCCCTACAAGTGCAAATCCCTGCCATTTTAAATCTATTTGAGCTTCCAACTACAGAAGACTTTCACACATCACTAGAACAAAATGGTGAACCCTCTATCTGCAGAAATAATGCCCCTGACTCAATTCTAGAAGGGAACACATTTTCAATTGGTTTTCCAGGAATAGCTAAGGGAAGGTTGACAATAACCCACACCTGTAATATTTCACAAACATCTCTGTGCCCAGTTGTCTGTGTCTGGATTAAGGGAGCTTAACAGAGCAAAGGCTGTTGTCCCAAATCAGATTGTTGTTGGGTTGTTTTGATCTGTTTGTTTTTTGGGGGATAATTTACATTTCCCCCCTTTTTGAAAATATCATGTTAAAACAAAGAAAAAATGATTAAACACTAAAAAGAAGTAATTCTGGATTGATGAATATGATCTAATGATAATCCAAAGACCAAACAATAATTGCATACTTTGTAAGAACCACTGCATTTTCAATTTGACAAGTCTGCTCCACATATATATATACAGAAACAGACTCCCCAGGAGGCATAGCCAGTATCTTACCAAGGAACTGATATTCAGCAAGATGGAGTAAGAGCTGAGATAGCAAAGCCCTTTTTTCTTTTAGAGGACATAGCATTTAACAAGGTTTTATTACAACTGACCCTGCACATCAACAGAAGTGAGCTGAGCTTTATCTGGGAAGGAAGGAGAGAGGGAGAGATAAAGGGAAGGAGAAAGAAGGGGGGAGGATGAGTTTTGCACTTTTTCACTGCTCCATTCTTTACAATCATTCTTCTATGTCTGTGTTATTAATGAAGGGGCTGGATAACTACCACATTATATGGTATGTTATTATATACCATGTTTGTGGGAGGGAAATAGCTCTCTGTGCCCAATTTGAAAAGCAGTAAGGTACAAAAAAGACAATACTGGATCTGAAGTCCTGATGCTTATGAACCCTGTGACCTTAGGCAAGTCACTTAAAATCCGAACTTCAATTTCCTTATCTGTAAAATGAAGGAGGGACTGGACCAGATGATCTCCAAGATCCCCTCTTATCTCTAAATCTATGAATCTAAAATGCATCTTCAAAGTGTCAAGAAGAGAATTCAGTCTGACAAACTGGCAAGAATACTTCTGGATGAAGATGCAGTGCTCAGTGGGGTAGGATTAGCACAGGACTTTTCTAGAATAAGGCTTTCAGTCTCTCTGAGATCTAGGAGTATGAGACAGGAATGTTCCAATGAATTAAAAATGGAGAATTGGGGAAAATGAAGAGAAAAAAAAAAACATTTAGAGCTGTTGCTCTTCCTAATTTTTTTCCATTGCTTTGGCTTAGTAATTAATATAGCACCCTAACCAAGTGGACTAACATTGCTCAAGTTCTTTGAAAACTTTCAGGTTTACGACACAGAATGATAGCTGGCAGTGCTAGTAGATAGCAGTCAGTTTATCTGTACTAGAATGTCGTCATTGTTGTTACCATTAATAATAATTAGTTTTATCATCATCATGAATATAATGAGTTTTGTGATCATTACCAAAATCACAACAGCTTTGTATCAAAAGCTGGCAATTGTCAATAGCTGGAATCAGTGAAAACAAACCAAAAGCTGTGAGTCTGAAGACTTGAATTCTCCAAAAGAAGAATTGTTTTCCAAGCCAGACTAGTCACTTATTTCTATGTACCTCAGTTTCCTTAACTAAAATAAGGGTCTTGAAACCAGAAGACTGCTGAGGTTTCTTCAACCTCTGATAAATGATGCACTTAACTCTCCCTTTTGAGTTAATATTTTGGCTATTGCCATTATATGAAAGTGAGAAAGGGGGAGAGAAGGGGAGAGGGGGAGA
>JAJPUD010022873.1:0-20744 GCA_023553655.1 Myrmecobius fasciatus | reverse complement strand
GAATATTATTGCTCTGTAAGAAACGACCAGCAGGACGATTTCAGAGATGCCTGGAGGGACTTGCATGGACTGATGCTGAGTGAAATGAGCAGAACCAGGAGATGATCATACACAGCAACAACAGTATTACATGATGAGCAATTCTGATGGACATGGCTGTCTTGCAACAAAGAATTGTCTCAAAGCTGTTCCAATTTTTCACTGAATAAAACCATACACACTCAGAGAGAGGGAAATGAAATATGGACCACAACATAACATTTTCATAATCTCTACTGACATTTGCTTGCATTGTGTTGCCTTTCTCTGATTATTTTTTTCTTGTAGATAGGATTTTTCTTGCATAACTTCTCAAGCATTTCAACATTATTAATATGTAGTGGACTTCCTGCCATATAGGGGAGGGGAGGGGACTGGGGGTAAAATTTATAATGGAAAGCTTTGTAAAGATCAATGTTGGGGAATTACCCATACATATGTTATACAAATAAAAAGCTTTAATAAAAAAAAATAACAGAAACAAAAAATATTTTATGTTGTAAATGTAGATTTATTTTTCACATACGAGTTATGTTGGGAAATAAAAATCAGAATAAAAGGGGAAAATCATAAGATAAAAAGAAAAAGGTGAAAATACATTGATTAACATTTATTGTTCTTGGTTCTCTCTCTGGATGGAGATTGCATTGTCCACATCAAAGTTTATTGGAATTGCCTTGGGTCAATGCATTGATGAGAAGAACTAAGTCTATCATAGGTAATCATCAGAAAATCTTGTTGCTGTATACAATGTTTGGAAGTATAATTTTCAAAAAACTTATCATGTGACAGATATTTTAGAGGTAGAATAGACAGATTTTGTTGTTATGGCTGAAATGGAAGAAGAATTAAGAACTACAATATTTTGAGAATCTGGGCATCTTTGAGGATATTAGTGTCATTCTTTTCAAAAAGAACAAAGGTAGGAAGGATGAATTTTGGAATGAAATTGATAAATTCAAGTTTGAATGTATTGAGTTCCAGTAGATAGTGGGATATCCAAATCAAAATACTGATCATATGGTTGGAAATTCGGGTTTGGAATTCCTAGGACTGATGCATTTAGGGAATGGCACAATTAGAAATATCATAGTGCCACACACTTGTATTATTATATATGTATATGTGTGTATACATATATATATGTAAAATATATATATAATATATGTATATATATATATAATTTTTCCTCCATTGAATGTTAAAACAATTTGAACATTTTTCTTTTCTCTCCCTCTCTCTCTTCCTCCTTCCCTTCCTCTTTTCTTTCCTTCCTCTCTCCTTTCCTGCCTCTTTTTTCTTCCTTCCTTCCTTCTTTTCTTCCTTCTTTCCTTCCTTCCTTCTGTTTTTCCTTTCTCCTTCTTCCCTTCTTCCTTTGTTTTACTTTTTTATTGTACCAAATACAAAATTAGAAAAAAATGAATAGAAAAAGCAATACAGAAAAGGAAAACAAAACAAAACAAAACGTTGTCATATGCCAGAAGAAAATCAGGGAGGATTCCAAACATATTACAATAAATTTCCCTTTCAAGAAAGCTGAGGAATCTGAGATCCAGAGAGATTGTTACTCAGTTGAAAAAAAACATACACACGCAGATCATAAGTATCACAATTGAATTCAAATAGATTTTGTGACTCCAAACCTACTTCTTTTTCAGAAGAGTTTGACATATTAATTTAGGAGTCATCTAAAAAATTGAAAATGTGAAAAGATTAAAACATCAAGATTGAAGTTTTTTGATGAATAGTTTGGGTAGATCTAAGATCAATCTAAAAGAAATATTATGAAGTACAGCTGAAAAAGCACATTAGAACCAGATTATAGAGGTACTTGACTGCTAGAGAAGATGAAGGAAGAATGAGTTGCTTGTTAGAAGGGAGAAGTGTAAGGAAAGAATTAGTAAGGGAGACTAAGTAGAAATGGTCAAACAGGTGGGAATATTAGCATCATGAAAGCCAAGAGAGGGAACTGAGGAGAGAGGACTGAGGAGGTGACTGAGGCAGAAATAGAGAAAGAAGTATTTTGGGTAGGAATGTATAGGAGGAAAGTGCCTGATACATAGGAGGCATTTAACAAATGGTAACTAACAGCATATCATACTGGACAGAAAATCATCCTTGGAATAAGGAAGAGCTGAAATCAAATACTGTCATTGATTCATAATAGCTGGTGACCATGGGAAAATCACTTAACTTTTCAGTGATCCAGGTAACATTATTCTTTAAGTTGATGCCAATCTATTTCCAGGTGGGAAATTATCCTATCGTTTCTCCACACTGAAAAATCACAGATACCAAACCCATCTTTGCCATTCATCACTGGTTATAAATATAAATAAAAATAATAGAAGTAATTATAAAATGGGAAATCAAAATACATTAGACATTTGTATATTGAAAGTTGGTACATAAAGCAATAGTGACAAAGAATCCAAAGTGATTTTAAAAAATCTTTCCAATGACATCTTTTCATTTTTCTCCCTTCTTTTTGTAAAAAAAAATTAACCTTGGCAACATGTTGATTCTATATGGGAAATGATAATCAGAGAAAGGGATTATTATTAAATTGATAATTTGGGCAGTAAAACGGAATTTCTTTCATATATTCCCTAGCCAATTGCCAAGATTTTCAACATTTTTCAACATTTATAGCATGAAATTTAACTATTTTATGGCTTACAATGGAACCAAAAAATTTCCTTGTATCAGATGACTTTTCCTGGTAATGTACTATCATTTCACTATAAGATTTTAGAGCTTCTTAAGCTCTAATAATAAACTATTCCATATTCTAATCCATGCCTTTCACTAAAGATCAGTGTAGTTGTTTTAAAAGATTGAGAGATTATTTAATCTATTACAATATTTTATGCCCATTTCTTTTTTTTTTCTATATAGTTTACACTCCTTATGATAGGATTGAAGTTCATTTCCTCTGTGTTGCCTTCAGAAAGAAAACAACTAAAAGACAAAAGAAATTGCAATCTTCCTAATGCATAGTTAGTTGTAGTCACTTCACTTTCCTTTTCAAAAATCAAAAGTGGTTCCCTAAGCCAAAAAGGTTTACTCTTTAGGTTGGCATTTGAGGTCCTCATCAATCTGATTCTATTACCTTTCCAAGTATTTGCCCCCTTTATCGTTGTATTCATTACACATTTTGGCTAAATTGTTCTTTTAGCTATGATCCAGCATCATTCTGTCCTCTTCCATTTCTGTGCATTTGTATATTCTGTTTCCATTGCTTGGAATGAGCTCCCTCTTCTCTTCATTTTTTAAAATTAAATTTTATTTTGAAGTCTTCTCTCCCTTCCAGTTCCTTTTCATCCCTCTATGCTTGTTTTAACCAGGTATAGTGAACTAAGGCAAAATTTCTCATTGACCATGTCTAAAAAGCAATATATACACATATATGTATATTCTCTCTCTCTCTCTCTCTCTCTCTCTCTCTCTCTCTCTCTCTCTCTCTCTTATTCTCACTCTTTCTCTCTTTATCTCTGTATGTCTAAAAAGCAATATATGCATATACATATACATGTATAACTCTGAGTCCATTACTGTTCTGTCTAGAGGTAGACAACATATTTCAATGTGAATTCTCAGAAATTATGCTTGGTCAATGTGTTGGCAAAAGTTTTCAAGTTTTTTAATTTAAAATAATATTTTCTTTTAAGCAGCCAAGATCCATCTTCTCACACGTCCTTCCCAACACCCCATCTTCTCATTGAGAACACTAGAACAATAAAACTTATTACTATGTACAATCAAAATAAATTTCTACATTGGCCATATCCTTAGAAAATATTTGTTTCATTCTGCTTTCTGTGTCCTTTTTCTCTCTATCAGTAGGTGGGTAAAATGTTTTATCATTAGATCCTCTGATGGATCCTAACTTTGATAAGTGTTCACCTCAATACTATTCCATATTTATTTACTGCAATTTCATGCATTATCTTTCCATATTTCAATGTCACCTGCTTACCCTTGTTTAGTCTTTAATTGTTCATTCATGCTTTTTATATTTCTCTTTACTCTTCTATTTTCAATTCAAATTTTCTTCACATCTCTGATAATTTCAAATGCTTGGAAGGATTTTTTTTAAATTCATTTTCCCTCTGTTGAATTATAACTCATTTTGCTGAATAATATATTCTATATCCTTTGCCTTCTTGAATGTGGTATTCTATCAAGTCTCTATACTCCTTTAAGTTAAGGATGCTAATTGTATGTATGTGATTTTTATTGTGTCGTCTTAGTACTTGAATTACCTTTTTCTGGCTGCTTACAAGAGCTTTTTTTTTTCTTTGACCTGGATTTTGGCAATGAGGTTTGTAGGAATTTCATTTTGAGGTTTTTGTCAGGAGGCAATTGATGGACTCTATTTCTACTTTGCATTCTATAATTCTAAGAGATTTGAGCAATTTACTTTTGAGATTCCTTAAAATTGAAGGTCTTGGCTATTTTTTAGTTTTGTTTCTCTTTTGTTTTGGTGATAGTGTTAACAATATTCCAGCGATTCTTATATATCTTCTCTTCCATCTATTTTCCAAATTAGTTGTTTTTGTTATAGAATATCCTCTTTTTTCAGCTTTTTGAATGTTTTAATATTTTTTTATTTTAATAAAAGTCTTTACTGCTTACATTTCCTTCCTTTCCTCCTTTCTCCACTGAGAAGATAAAAATAAAAACAAAATCCCTATTATAAGCATGCATAGTTTTCATACATCTTGTGCCAGGCTGTTAATGTGCTTTCCATTCTCTTTTCCATTTCATTTCTTTTCCATTTTTTCCTTGATTAATATAATTTATTTACAAAACTTTGTTTTTAAAATCTTACTTCATTTCTTCAAGGAATTTTACTTGATTTTGTGTCCAAGATATGCTTTTCTCTAAAGTATTGATCATAGATACTCTGGAGTCATTTTCTTCTGCTTTTTTATTGAGCTTTCCTGCTACATACTAACTTTTTTTTAATGAATGTATACATTTTGGTTTACTCATTCTTTCAGCCTGCTTCCTGACCTAGGATGTTAATGTTGATGTTAAGGCTGAACTCTGCCACATTACTGGAGAAAAGGTCTGGGTTGGTGCTATTGTTGTTTTCTTATAATATCATGTTATTTTATTCTAAGATGTAAATTTATATAAATATATGTAAAACTATTGTATAAATACTTCTAATTATCAAAATGACTGAAAAAATTATAGTATATGGTTGTGATGGAACACTCCTGTGCTATAAGAAATGATGTTTGTTGATTTTAGAATAATATGACTTGCATGAAATAATGAAGAGTGATCTGAAATCAGAGATCTATCAAAGCATGAAAGTGCAAACTATAAGTGCTGGTAGATTTGGAATATATTTGAAGGCAAAGATCATATTGCTCCTATTTGAATATCTAGGGCTTCCTTATCCAATTTGAGTGTGAGTTCATTAGTATGGGAAGTTTTAAGTAAAAAAAAAAAATTGCCTCTACTTACAGACACTGCTTCAATGCTTTGGGGCAATGATATCTTAGGCAAATTTGCTAAGATCATATGATCAGGGCTCACCAGAAGCAAGGTGAATTTATCTTCCTTACTTCAAACCTGACTCTTTATCCAATCTGCCATGGCAGCCTTTTACCTTCCTATCTTTAAAAATTGAGAGCTACATTATGAAGAGCATATCTGTGGAATGAAAGTAGCAGTTTACATTAAATAGGCAGCACAGATGTTTCCCAGAAATGAAACTGATGAGAAACCATACTTTTATCTGATATCTCCATTTTCACCTATAAAATATACTTAATATAGTCCTATTTGAGTACATATTTGTTATTTCCAGGTCTGCACATTAGATTTCATTTTTGATTGTTTGTTTGTTTTGTTTTGTTTTTTTTTTTTGCTATTTCTTAATTTTCCCAAATGAGTTTTATAATTAGGGAATTTTTATCCATTTGTATTCTTGGAAATCTTCAATCTGTAGAGAGATGACACAGGGAAATTTCTTTCCATAATTTGTGAATCAATCAACCAATCAATCAACAAATATTTATAAAATTCCCACTTTGTGCATAGCACCATATTAAACTCACAATGAATACTTTCTCATGATAAAAGGTTCATATCAATGTAGTCCCAAAATTATTGAGGAATCTTGGCATATATAACTCAGGTTCTTTGAAAAAAATATATATTTCCCTTAAGGAGATGAATGGATTTGATACATTTCCCAAATTCTGTTTACCATAGTCTCATCTGGCCAATTCACTACTTACTGAGTGATTTAGTTTAATATTAATCCTTTTTTAAAAAGGGAATCCTTTTTTAAAAGGCAAATACTCACAAATACCTATGCTGGTACAAGAGGCAAGATAAAAGTATTGTTAAGTAAATGCAGTGAAAGGCAAGTTAAATAAGTTTAGATTAAAACCATTAAATTTTTTTAGCTTTTAGAAAATAGCAGTTAACAAAGGAAATATCTTTCTGGTCTATATAAATTTTGAGAAAGGAACTAAGAAAAAGGCTCTGCAGTAAGAGAACTTGGGTAAAGATTCTTCCTCTAATACTTTGTACTTACATAATCTTCAGCAAGTCATCAGGCTTCAGTTTTCTCACAAAGAATGGAAAGTAATTTATTTTACTTTAAAGGTGTCAGATTCAAAT
Source organism: Myrmecobius fasciatus (assembly GCA_023553655.1). Classification (NCBI taxonomy): domain Eukaryota; kingdom Metazoa; phylum Chordata; class Mammalia; order Dasyuromorphia; family Myrmecobiidae; genus Myrmecobius; species Myrmecobius fasciatus. The sequence continues at coordinate 14,057 of JAJPUD010022873.1, read as the reverse complement.
AGAAATGGGGAGGAGGAGGGTGGGAAATCATACATAAAGATCCCTACAAAGCACAGAATGATTTAATTTTAAATTGTAAATTTAGGCAAGAGAGTATATGAATAAGTGGACTTTTCCTTAAAATAGTCAGTAACATCTATTTAAAACCATCATCAAGCCTCATCTGTAATGTGGACAAACTAGAACCACTCCCAATAAGATCAGGTTAGAACAAAGTTGCCCACTATAACCATTACTTTTCAATATTTGTATTGGGACTGTTAGCTTTGGCAATAAGAGAAGAATAAGGAGAAAGGCGGAGCCAAGATGGCGAACTGCGGACAGCTTTCTCTGTGAACTCCCTCCGACATTCCCTCAAACCCAGACATAGTAAGCCTTAAAACTGGTTTCTGAGTGGGGTCCTCGCCAAACATTTGGACTACAACGCACTTCTATAAAAGATCTACCTTGAAAGAACTCCGGAGAAGGTTAGCCTCAGGGGAAATCAGCCTCTGGTCGTGATTGGACTCCAGCCGGGGCGGAAGTCAGGGCTGTGATAGAGGGGCAGATTTTGGGCACCCAGGAAGCCCCTGGGAGACGCCTGGGCCACTTTGCTCTGCTTGCGGGCAGGTGCTTTGGCAGATCTGCCTTTGGAAGGGGGTGGATCGAGAACAGCTGAAAACGTGGTCCTAGTGCGAATCTAGCCCGACCAGCCTCAGACTGGAAGTCAACTCGGCAAACTGCCCCAGGGCAAATATAAATTGTTGCAGTTTTCTCGGCTTTTGACCAATATCCCAACTTTAAATTATGAGCAAGAAGCAGAAGAGAGCTCTCACCATAGAAAGCTTTTACGGAGAAAAAATAGAACAGTCCCCAGATCCTGACATTATGAAAACAATCCCAGATGAAGCCACAAAGGCAGAATAAAGTTGGTCTCCCTTTCAGAAGGCTTACCTGGATGATTGCATTAAGAATCTCAAAAGAGAGCTAGAAGAAGAATGGGGAAATAAATTGAGATCAGGGCAACAGAAATATCAAAAACTTGAAAATAGGACTGGTGAATTGGAAAAAGAAAACAGTTCACTGAAAAACAAAATTGGTGAATTGGAAAAAGACAACAATTCACTGAAAAATAAAACTGGCAAAATGGAAAAAGAATGCATTGAATCCAGAAATTCAATTGGCCAGCTACAAAAGGAGCTAAAAAAGATAACTGAAGGAAATAATACTCTAAAAATTAAAATTGAACAAATAGAAGTAAATGACTCAATAAGACTTCAAGAATCAGTTAAACAAAAACAAAAAAATGAAAAAATAGAAGAAAATATGAAATATCTCCTAGGAAAAACAACTGACTTGGAAAACAGATCCAGGAGAGACAATTTGAGGATTATCGGACTCCCTGAAAGCCACGATGAAAAAAAGAACCTGGATGCTATCTTCCAGGAAATCATGAAAGAGAATTGCCCTGATGTTTTAGAATCAGAAGGCAAAATTGGCATTGAAAGAATTCACCGATCACCTCCAGAAAGAGACCCCAAAATTAAAACCACAAGGAATATCGTGGCCTAATTTCAGGACTATCGCACCAAGGAAAAGATATTGCAAGCAGCTAGAAAGAAACACTTCAAATACCGAGGAACTGTCATTAGAATTACACAGGATCTGTCAGCTTCCACATTGAAGGATCGAAGGGCCTGGAACCAGATATTCCGAAAGGCAAAAGAACTTGGATTACAGCCAAGAATAAGTTATCCAGCTAGAATGAGCATCATCTTCCAGGGAAGAAGATGGTCATTCAATGATACAGGAGAATTTCACCTATTTCTAATGAAAAGACCTGATCTGAACAAAAAATTTGACCTCCAAATAGAGAACTCAAGAGAAACATAAAAAGGTAAAAAGGAAAACTCTTGAGAACTATATTCCTACTATAGGTATCCTTTAAAGAATGGCAGTATAATTTGATTTTTCTTTGATAATAATGGAAAAGAAATTAGAGGTGGAAGGGATACCATACTGAAAAAGAAAAAGGGGGGAGGGGGGAAAAGGAGGCAAAATAAAGTAAAAATATAGGAGGTAAAATAAGGCAAAATCTCATAAAGAGACATAGAAGATCTAATATAATTGAGGGGAAGAAGGGAGGGCGATGAGTATTGTGTAAACCTTACTCTCATTAGATTGGACTCTAAGAGAGTATATCAGACACATTTGGCTTCAAAGAAAGCACTGACCCTCCTTGTGGGAAGGTAGGAGGGAGGGGAGAAAAGGAAAGGGATAAACTAATAGAAGGATTAGGGGAAAGGTATAAAGGGGAGGGAGGGACTCTAAAGGGAGGAGGATTATTGGTGGGAGGTGGTCATCAAGAGCAAAGTACTGGGGAGGGGGGAAGGGAGAAAGGGGAAAGGGAAGAGAAAATCATAACTCTGGGTAAATAAGATGGCAGGGAATACAGATATAGTTATTTTAACTGTGAATGTGAACGGGATGAACTCTCCCATAAAACGGAAGCGGGTAGCAGACTGGATTAAAAGCCAGAATCCTACAATATGTTGTTTACAAGAAACACATCTAAAACATAGAGATACATACAGAGTGAAGGTAAAGGGCTGGAGGAGAATCTTCTATGCTTCAGGTGAACAAAGAAAGGCAGGGGTAGCAATCCTTATCTCGGATCAAGTAAAAACAAAAATAGATCTAATTAAAAGAGATAAGGAAGGAAACTACATTTTACTAAAGGGTTCCATAGACAATGAAGCAGTATCAATACTTAACATATATGCACCAAGTGGTATAGCATCCAAATTCCTAGAGGAGAAGTTAAGAGAGATGCAAAGAGAAATAGACAGTAATACTATACTAGTGGGAGATCTCAACCTTGCTCTCTCAGAATTAGATAAATGAAATTCCAAAATAAATAAGAAAGAATTTAGGGAGGTTAACAAAAGGCTAGAAAAGTTAGGTATGATAGATCTCTGGAGGAAATTGAATGGTGATAGAAGGTTGTATACTTTTTTCTCAGGGGTTCATGGAACTTATACAAAAATTGATCATGTGTTAGGGCATAAAAACCTCAAAATCAATTGCAGAAAAGCAGAAATAGTAAATGCATCCTTCTCAGATCATGATGCAATAAAACTCACATGTAATATAAGGCCAGGAGAAAATAGACCACAAGTTATTTGGAAATTAAATAATCTAATCCTGAAGAACGAATGGGTGAAAGAGCAAATTACAGAAACAATCGAAAATTTCATCCAGGATAACGACAACAATGAGACAACATACCAAAATTTGTGGGACTCGGCTAAAGCGGTTATAAGGGGTAATTTTATATCTCTAGATGCTTACTTGCGTAAAACAGAGGAGAAGATTAATGAACTGGGCTTACAATTAAAAAAGCTAGAAAAAGACCAAATTACAAACCCTCAATTAAATACCAAATTGGAAATTCTGAAAATTAAAGGGGAGATCAATAAAATTGAAAATAAGAAAACTATTGAATTAATAAATAAAAGTAAGAGTTGGTTTTATGAAAAAACCAACAAAATAGATAAGCCGTTAGTTAATTTGATTAGAAAAAGGAAAGAGGAAAATCAAATTATTAGTCTCAAAAATGATAAGGGAGAACTTTCCTCCAATGAAGAGGAAATTAGAGTCATAATTAGGAGTTTCTTTGCCCAACTTTATGCCAATAAATTTGAGAATGTAAATGAAATGGAGGAGTATCTACAAAAATATAGATTGCCCAGATTAACAGAAGAGGAAATAAATTATTTAAATAGCCCTATTTCAGAAAAAGAAATAGAACAAGAGAAGAATAAGAAATTAAAGGAATTAGAGTAGGAATTGAGGAAACCAAATTATCACTCTTTGCAGATGATATGATGATATTTTCACAGAACCCTAGAGAATCAACTAAAAAACTACTAGAAACAATTCACAACTTTAGCAAAGTTGCAAGTACAAAATAAATTCATATAAATCATCAGCATTTTTATATACTACCAACAAAGTCCTACAGCAAGAGATATAAAGAGAACTTCCATTCAAAATAACTGTTGAAAGTATAAAACATTTGGGAATCTATCTGCCAAGGGAAAATCAGGAACTATATGAACACAATTACAAAATACTTTCCACACAAAGTCATATCTGCTCAGTTGGAAAAATATCAAGTGCTCATGGGTAGTAAGAGAAAATATAATAAAAATGACATTACCACCCAAATTAATGTGCTTATTTAATGCCAAAATTATTTTACAAACCTAGAACAAATAATAAGAAAGTTCATCTGGAGAAACAAAAGGTCAAGAATTTCAAGGGAATTGATGAAAAAAATTGCCAATGAATGTGGCCTAGCTATGCCAGACCTAAAATTATATTAAAAAGCAGCAATCATCAACCATTTGGAACCATTAGGTTCACAGAACAAAATAGTCAATAGTTTTAGCAATCTAGTATTTGATAAACCCAAAGATCCTAGCTTTTGGTGTCAGAACAATATTTGACAAAAACTACTGGGAAAATTGGAAACTAATATGTTAGAAACTAGGCATTGACCCACATCTAAAACCATATACCAAGAAAAGGTTGAAATGGGTTCATGATCTAGACATAAAAATTGATATTATAACCAAATTAGAAGAACATAGGATAGTTTACTTCTCAGATCTATGGAGAAGGAAGAAATTTGTGACCAAAGAACTGGGACTCACTATTGAACGCCAAATAGATAATTTTGATTATATCAAGTTAAAAAGTTTTTGCATAAACAAAACTAATGCAGACAAGACTAGAAGGGAAGCAATAAATTGGGAAAGTATCTTTACATTTAAGTGTTCTGATAAAGGCCTCATTTTTAAAATATGTAGAAAATTGACTCAAATTTATAAGAATTCAAGCCATTCTCCAATTGGTAAAGGGTCAAAGGATATGAACAGACAATTTTCAGATGAAGAAATGAAAACCATTTCTAGTCAAAGGAAAAGGTGCTCTAAATCACTATTGATCAGAGAAATGCAAATTAAGACAACTCTGAGATACCACTACACACCTTTCAGATTGGCTAGGATGACAGTATAAGATAATGACAAATGTTGGAGGGATATGGGAAAATTGGGACACTAATACATTGTTGATGATATTGTGAATGGATCCAGCCATTCTGAAGAGCAATTTGGAACTATGCAGAAAAAGTTACTAAACTCTAAATACCCTTTGATCCATCAATGTTTCTACTGGGCTTATATGACAAAGGGATCTTAAAGGAGGGAAAGGGACCCACATGTGCAAAGATGTTTGTGGCAGCACTTTTTGCAGTGTCAAGAAACTGGTAACTGAGTGGATGCCCATCAGTTGGAGAATGCTGAATAAGTTATGGTATATGAATGTTATGGAATATTATTGTTCTATAACAAATGATCAGCAGGATGTTTTTAGAAAGCCCTGAGAGACTTACATGAACTGATGGTAAGTGAAATGAGCAGAATCAAGAGATCATTATGCCTGACAAAAAAATTATACAATGATCAATTTTGATGGATGTGACTCTTTCCAACAATGAGATGATTGAGGCCAGTTCCAATGATCTTGTAATGAAGAGAGCCATCTATATCCAGAGAGGACTGTGGGACCTGAGTGTCATTCACACCATAGCATTTTCACTCTTTTTGTTGTTGTTTGCTTGCATTTTGTTTTCTTTCTCATTTTTTCCCCTTTATGATGTGAATTTTCTTGTGCAGCAAAATAATTGTATAAATATGTATACATATATTGGATTTAACATACATTTTAACATGTTTAACATATATTGGATTATATGCCATCTAGGGGAGGATGTAGGGGAAGGAGGAGAAAATTTGGAACACAAGGTTTTGTAAGGGTCAATGTTGAAAAATTATCCATGCATGTTTTGAAAATAAAAAAAAAAAACTTGAATTTCAAAATAAATAAATAAATGAATTCTGGGCGGTGGGGGGGAATAATTGTACTGAATATCTGGAATACAAACAAAATACAGACAGTCCTTACTCTCAAGGAACTCATATACACATATGAATGGGACTGATTGGATGAAGATTTCTTAGTTTGAAACTAAATCACATCATCCCTATTCCCAGAGCCAGTTCAGACTCTCAGGAAGTTACAGGAAGTGTTGTGAATTATGAGAATCAGACAACATTAATGACCATTGGTCAAGGATGGTTGCGTTCTTTTACTCTATCCATTGAAAGGGCTTGTGACCTTTGCTTTTTAAACCAAGACAAGCTGGAAGCTAGTCAGGTTCCATGACTACATGGCGGGATCTGGGATGGCTCCCAGGTGTGTGTCTGGGCCTCTCCCTGCAGGGACTAAATAAATGCTTTGCTCTTTGTACCTGAAGATGTCTCTGATTAGTGAATTTGAGGAAGGATGTATAGCACCATCCCACACACATACAAATCTTGTAGGTTATTATTCTGTTTTATGCTATGCACTTTTTACTTTATTCTTTTTTTCCTCTTTCATCATTCCTATCTCCCCCAAGAAGTTTACAGTTAAAAACATATATATATATATATTTTTCATACCCACACATATACATATATACATATACATACACCAACATAAATACATACCCACATATGTAAATATATGAACGCATTTATCCATATGTAAACATGAATCTAATACAATATTAATAGTGCTGACATATAATGTAGATTTTTCTCTTGATTGAATCTTTAAGTTTGACTTTATTCTATTCCTGATTCTTGTTGCAGTGCTTTTGTATATCTCATTTCCTATCCCTGCTAACTCTTCTACTTTAATTCTGTTCTTTAACTTGCCTTGCTATTATTTAACCTCCTCCCACCCATGGATCCTTCCCTTATCCTCTCCCTCATCTTTTCCTCCACTCTTCACCTCATTACTGTTAATCTACATACCTTAACCCACACCCTTGTGTACCTCACCTTATCTTGTGCTATCCTCCCTTCCTTTATCCCTTTCCCATTAATCTACAGATCTTGTCCCACAGTTATAAATCTACACATCTATCTATACCCCGCCTTATCTATTCCCTCCCCACTTATTTCTTTATAGATTTTGGAGGGTGCTATACTCTTCATAGAATATATGTAAGTGTTGATTATTTAACCCATTCCTTATGTGAGCAGATTTTCAGAACTATGAGTCCTCCTCCCCCCTCTAATGTCTGTGGCTGTTCTTTCTCTGCACTTCATATGTATAACATAATGACTATTTTTACCTTTCCCTAGACAGATTTGTTTTTTAGAATCAGATTATATTCAACTCTACCCCAATCTTTTTAGAACTACCCAATTACTGATGTCAATCTTGAACATATGGCATACATTTCCATGCAAAAAAAAAAAAAAACATAAATGATTTGTCCATGTTAAGTGCCTTGAAATTAATCTTTGATATTGACTTTTATATATTAAATTTTCTATTGAGTTCAGATTTGGTTGATAGAAAGTCCTGAAAATCTGCAACTTCATTGAATGCCCTTTTAGAGATCTATTCAATATTATGGATAATTTTGCTGCATAGGATATTTTTTGGGGCAGGCCTAGTTCTTTTGATTGCCAGTATATGTAATTCCAGGACCTGCAGTCTTTTATTGTGGCTATTTTATATTTCTTTCTTTTCCTGTTCTATCAATTCTAGGACAATTTATTTGGATTATTTCTTGCATTATTGTGTCAAGATTCTATTTTTAATCACAGTTTTTATATAGTCCATTTATTCTTATATTTTCTCTTCATGATCTGCTTTTTAGATGTGCTGTTTTTCTTGTTTCACATTCCATTCTGTTTTTTATTATATATATTTTCTTCTGTTATTTCTTGTTCTCTTTTAGCTTCATTAGCTTTCCCTTGCCTAATTCTAATTTTTAAAAAGTTATTTTCTTCTTTAAGATTGTATCTCCTTTTCTAGTTAGTTAACTTCTTTTTTCAAAATCTTGTTTTTTCTTGAATGGTTTTTATTTATTTTTCAGTTTTCCCTCAATATCTTATTCGATTTTTAAATTCTTTTTTTGAGTTCTACTATTAATTCTCTCTGGGCAGGAAGTCATTTAACATTACTCCTTGGGGTAGAAGAAGCTCTTTTTACTTCGGTGTTCTCCTCTGAAGATAAACCTAGCTCCCATAAGTTTCTATAGTTGGGTTTTTTTCTCTTTGTTGGATAATTTTTTTTTCTTTACTAAGAAGTATTAGTGTAAACACTTCTAATTGTAAAGTGGGGGAGGGGGGATAGTGCCTCTAGCTTCATTTCAGCTCTTCCCTCCTATCTAGACCTCCAATCCAAGAGTTCCCCCTTCCTTCATGTGCCCATAGCCAGCAGCTTCTTTGTCCCGCTGTCTCTGTACTCACACAGGGCCACTTGTCTCCAGCACAGCTGGCCCTGGAGTTCCTAATCGGCCAAAGTTTACTCAATCTTCCTGGACTCAGACCCCAACTCCTCAAGCTGTGGGGAGGTGAAAGTTCCTATGATTCCTACTGAGGCTCTAGCCACACCCAGCTAGCCCTAGGGCTCCCCACTAGGTGATTCTCCAGAGCTAGCCCTGTGGTATTTGAAGATCACAAGGGTGAATCCCTGGCTAAGATTCTTTCTTTTGATCTTCTCCATTTTATCTGGAGGAGCCTGTTCTGCTCCAAGTCTTCTTTGTTTTTCACCACTCTGTGTTTGCCCTTAGGTACAAATTTGTTCTGTTTCTGGGAGGAATCTAAGGAGCTTGGAATTTATAGCCCTACTCAGCCATCTTCCCAGAATCCTCCCCTTAACTTTTAAAATAAAAAAAAAGTTTTGAGTTCTATATTCTATCCCACCCTCTCTGATCTGACAAACAATCAGATAGAGGATATACATGTACAATCATGTAATACATTTCTACATTAATCACTTTGTAAAAGAAGACTCAAATAAAAGAAAAAGAATGAAAGAAAATGAAGATAGCAACTTCAGTATATATTCAAATAATACCAATTCTTTCTTTGGAGACAGATAGCATGTTTCATCATGAATCCTTTGGGACTGGCTTGTATCATAACATTACTGAGAATTGTCAAGTCAGTCTTCATTGTATAATATTGTTGTTACAAAAAAAAGTTCTCCTGGTTCTTTTCACTTCACTTTGCATCAGTTCATGTAAGTCTTTACAGGTTTTTTCTGAAATCAACCTTCTTGAAATTTCTTATAGCACAATAATATTTCATTATAATCATATATCCCAGCTTATTTAGTCATTCCCCAACTGATAGGCATCAGTTTTCCTTGATTTCCTTTTCTTAGCCATCACAAAAAGAGCTGTTATGAATTTTTTTTGTACAGATTGGTTCCTTTTTTAGTATAGGTTTAATGGTGGTGCTGGATCAAAGAATTTGCACAGCTTTTGGGCATGGTAAGGAACTTATATTCTAATCAGGGGAAAAGCAACCTGTATATGAAATGAGTAGTTGGACTAAACCATCTGGGACTCTTTCCGTTTTAGACCTATGATCTACACTGACTTAGTTGGATTGATAAACAAAGAATACACTCTCTGGGGAGTTGCCATGGATTGTCTTGAAGAATCCTGGTAGGCACTAGAAGACTTTATATTTTTGACTCATGATTAATTCTTTGAGACCCTATTTTGTGTTTTCTTGGCAAACATACTTTGATATTTCCTTCTTTGTCTCATTTTACAGAGAGGAAACAGAAGCAAATAAGGGTAAGTAACTCACCCAGCATCAAATAGCTAGTATTTGAACTTTGGAAGATGTGATTTGGAAGATGTGGTCTGGAAGATTTGAACCTATGTGCCTTTTAGAAGAGTTAGCTTCCATAATTATTCTGACATTGATTAGCTGTAATACATTACATAAGAAATTTGGCCTCTTAGAAGTTTGGAAAAAAGATAATCTCTAAGGCATCTCCTAGTTCTAGTATTCTAGACCTAAAGGATCATCTTTATTTTCTCACTTCTCTGATCAGGCAATCAGGGTGATGGCTGCAGTTTTCTAATAAGGAAAACAGTCTTAAGACATCTTCATCTTATTTAAAAAAATGCTAACTTCTTTTTCTGCTCAATGTGTCTAACTTTGTGAAATATTCATCCTAATCACTGTTAGTTGAACAAAAGGCTAGCAGGAATACCAAAATATAAACAGAATAATAAATGTTTTAATGTAGTTACCTTGTTAATTTTCAGAGAGCACATAAAAGTAATCATAAAACACACTGCTGCATTGAGAAAACATTCAGCTGTCTGTTAGGATATTTACTTCCTGTGACAGATACCAAGGGATGATTAGAAACTCCTTACCAGCTGTCAAAAAAATAAGGTATCATTTTGTTAATTACATTATATTTAAAATACAGTGAGAGGCAAGGTAACATAGTAGATGACATACTGTAATTGGAATAAGAAAAATTTGTTTTCAAATTTTACTTCTGACACTTAGAAAGCTATGTGCTATGGACAAATCTCTTAACCTAGGTTCCCTAGGTGGAGAAGTACACAGATTGCTAGGCCTGGAATCATGAAGGTATGATTTCAAATTTTACCTCAGACATTGTGTGACTTCAGGCAAACCATTTCACCTCTCTTTGCCTTGGTTTCTTCAGCTCTAAAATGGGGATAATAATAGCATCTACTTCCCAAGGTTGTTATGAGGACCTAATGAAATAATATTTGTAAACTACTTAGCACTATTTCTGGCAAATAGTAGACATGTTGGTTATTATTAATATTAATTTCTAATCCTCAGGCAACGACTATAAATTATGGAGGATGGTAATGTGATAATGTAGAAGGATTTCCCACATGGAGATAGGCAATATTTAAAATTGTCATGTCATTTCTTTGGATCTTAAATACTTAATTCCCTATCCTTACGTTTTCACAAGAAAAAAAAAATGCCACCACTGGCAGAGAATTCAAGCTGAATGGGAAGGAACCAATGGGATCGCCTTTTTAGGTAAGGTAAGATAGGAAAAAAAAATAATTCATATAACTGTTTTAGTCAGAGCATGCAAAACTTAAAAGTCTAGCCCTCTGGGGTCAAATTTATTGTGTTTTGTTTGATTAATTTAAGCAAATGTGGTTCCTTCCTGCTCTCTTGGGATTTCTCACCCTCAAAATCACTGTCAACTTCCATGATAAATTGCCTACTTTGGAAAGGGCCTATGATTTCATTGGTAGCAGGAGTTCCCAGTGAAAAAAATTTCTCTAGCAATACAGATGCATGCCAGACTCTTAGAAAATTATCTGCAAAATTAAGCAAAATATCCAGGAGCACACAGATAGTATGGGTTAGAGGTGAAATTTGAACCTAAGACTTCCTCACTTTAATGCCTGATCTGTTCACCATGCCCTGGCTACTGTACAGTAAATTGCTAACAAGAGGAAATATCTTCATGTTCTGCTTGCAATCTTGTACTTTTCAGAAGCCAAACTTTAAATTGCTTCAGTGCTTTAGGATTATAATTGATAAAGGAATTCAGAAGTTTTCTCTTCTTTGTTATGACATAGATAATCTTAATTCTTATTAAATTGTGAATTGTAATTTTTTAAAAAAGAAAGTCTATGGAATGATTTTTAAACTTCTGATTTCATATAGAATTTATCTTATTTATGAAATTTAAAAAAATACTGATTGAGACATTTAAAAAAATATTAGGAAGTAAGCCATTTAACTAGTTATGAAATAAGGAACTGAATTCTGCCTTCATGCATACTTAACATCAAATCTGTCAATTTGGAGAAATGGAAACTTTCTTGGTAATCTCTTTTAGTTTTGAACAATTTGACACCATCACTGTCCAAAATTTCATCTTTATATTTAATCTCATAGCACATGTTAACCCTATGCTGCATATTAACTTATTTTCTCATGTTTTACTCTGAGGTGAAATGAAAAACAGCTGATCATCACCTCTCACATAATAGTCCCTAATAATAAGGAAGTAATTTCATACCTTATTTTTTCTCCTTAGGTTAAATCTCCTTATTCCTGGTATAAAGCTTTTTTAAACTATGGATCACAGCTCCATATGGAGTCAGGTAAATGAATGTGAGGGTTGTGAAATTGTGGTTTATTATTAGTAAATGTTTAATTTGTATACCTTTTTATATACCTAGAGTCCCATAAAAATTTCTCTGCCAAAAAGGCATCACAAGTGGCAAAAGTCTGAAAAGCCCTTGACTAGAAGACTCACTTTATAACCACTTTGTATAACGAGAGACCCTGATGTAATGGGAAGAGCATTGGTTTAGTCTCTACTACTTAATTGTTGGTCAGCAAATCATATAATTTCAGTTTCCTCATCTAGAAGATGAGCATATTAAAAGCTGTTCCATCTCCCTCACAAATACAATCACATAGAATAGTAGATGAGAAAGTACTTTGAAAATTGTATCATACTCTATGAATAGATGATATTTTTTTTTCTTTTATTAGAATCTTCTCCAGATTTTTATTGTCTCACTTTGTCCAGCACTGGATGAAGTAATCTAGAAAATGTGACCAATAATAAAAATTTATCATTCCACCAGATTCAAAATCCTATGCTTTTACTAAGGTACATTTTCATTCAAACTAGCTGTTCCCTAACTCTTCATTTCTGCTGATTCAACTTGATACTTACTTATAAGTACCTACTATGTGAAGGAACTATAATAAACAAGGAATGATACTATGTCAACTATTAAGCAACAAGCTGATTCCTAAAACTCAGGAGGTATAACAAGAATTGGGGCAATGGGACTTTGTTCTCGCTGCCAGAATTTAGAGGCTGATAGTTCTTAATATAAAAATGACTAAGTTTTATGTTTAGGTAGCAAGAATAATAGTTTAATTAGAAATCAGCCACATGGCCCACTTCCTCCTCATGCTCCAAGCAAAATCTGCTTGAGCCTTGCCCTCTCCTTCCCTCCTGAAGCAGTTTCCACATCAGCAGCCTCATGGCTTCCTGAGACCTCTTCTACTACTTTACCTCTCCCCACCCAATTAATTAAGAGTGAATTTTGAAAAAAAAAAATTCACTCCTAAGTATTTTGTGTTTTTTGCCTTAGATGCAAAAATTTCTAGTTGTGGGACAGCTAGATGATACAATGGATGGATAGAGCACCATCCCTGAAGTCAGGAGGACCTGAGTTCGAATCTCATCTAGGACACTTCCTAGTTGTATGGCCCTGGGCAAGTCACTTAACCCCAAATGCCTCAGCAAAAATAAATAAATAAATAAATTTCTAGTTGTGATATGATTTTATGGGCCTCAAAAAAAAAAAGCTGCTCTCTAACCACAAACATTGTTCCCATTCATTAGTTGTTGCCTCAAATTCCATCATTAAAGCTTTATTCTTTTTAGACTAGGAGTTCTTTATCTGAGATCTATAGAATCCCAAGAAATTAATGAATAGATTTCAGAGAAAAAAATTACTTGTTGATTGATTTCTACTAAGAATGATTCTGATAGGAAGACCTAGAATAGAAAGCCTTGTCTAGGCATCTTATATCTTATACTCCCCTATCCTTTAATCCAATGATATTGCCTTTTTGCTATTCTTCAAACAAGACAATCTAACTCTTGCTTCTGGGCATTCTCACTGATTATCTCTAATTTCTGAAATGCCCTCCTTACTCATCCCTGCCTCCTAACTTCCTTGGCCTTCTTCAAATCCTAGTTAACATCCCATATTCTAGGAAACTTTTTCTAATTGCCCTTTACTAGTGCCTTCTCTCTGTTGATTATTTCCAATTTATCCTATCTAATTTATCTTAGCTTTGTGCCTAGTTGTTGAACACATGTCTTTGCCTTTCTTTGTATCTGAAGTGCTTAGCATAGTTCTTGGCACATGGTAAGCAATTAATATGTGTTTGACTGATTGCTCAGATTAGTATTTATGAAATTTTTTTTAAATTCTGAATTTAATGAACATCAAGCAAGAGAATATTTTCATATACAAAGTCGAACAGAAAGTGAATGTTATATGCAAAATTTTGAACATTGATTATATATGTTTTGCTTTTCAAAAGTATCTTAAAACAAAAAAGATGGGGGAATAAAAAATAACCAGAAAATGA
>JAJPUD010022872.1:9483-20745 GCA_023553655.1 Myrmecobius fasciatus | reverse complement strand
GGCCACATGGAAGAGGGGGGCTTATCAGTCCCGAGCAGAAAGGGCAGCTGAGGATGGAGGAACTTTACGTTGACAGGGACTTTGGAGACAGGAAGTCAAGTGTAACCCCTGCACTGTACTGAGGAAACTCCGGCTGGGGGGATTGAGTGAAACACTCAGAGCCACCAAGCAGTAAAGAGTAGGATTTGAACTCAGGTCATAAGATAATAAATCTGAGCTGGAAAGCATAGCGAGGTGGCTCAATAGGGGTTGGGTTGAGTTTAAATCCTGCCTTAGACATAAACTGTGCCATCCTGGGCAAGTCAATTATCCAGTCTGTTCCTCCGTTCTCCATCTGTAAAATGGGAATAATAATAATCGCTTTCTCTTTTTCTGTTGTGAGATAATGAGAAAATGTATGTAAATCCTAAAGTGCTAGATAAATGCTATTATTATTAATTAGATCTCATCCAACTCTAGCTTTTTCCAGATGATTCAACAGAGGCTGTGATTTCCTTCGTAAGCTTCCCTTGGTGGTAGGGAGCACTTGAACACAAACCCAGGAGCACCAATCAGAATGCTTTTTTGCAGCTTCAAGTTCTTGGAAATAGCATTGGGAAAAGGGCGAAGGAAGGAAAATGAGAAGATGTTCCGAAGAAGCTCTCTTGGGAGAGTGGGGCAATCTTCCATCAACAATCTAATCCAACCGATGAGAAAACTGAGGGGCAGAAGAGTTAAGTACCTTGCTTTTAGGTCACAGTAGCAGAGTCAGGATTTGAACCCAGGTGGAATGATTTCTATTGTCTACCACTCCTTATCCTGACCCAGAGATTGTCTTGAAGCATTGGGTAGTCTAAAGGGATGTTCTTTTTCTTTCTTTCCTTTTTCTTTTTTTCTTTTTTCTTTTCTTTTCTTTTCTTTTTTTTTTTGCTGAGGCAATTGGGGTTGTGACTTGCCCAGGGTCACACAGCCAGGAAGTGTTGAGTGTCTAAGGCCAGATTTAAAGGGCTGTTCTTGATATAGGCCAGATAGAAGCTAGTGGTAGTCCTAGATTTAGGAAAACTCCTGATCCCTGCAGGGTTGTGGCAGGAAGGGTCAAAACTCTCCTTGGAGGGATCTCTCAGGTGATCCATGAGGATACTCTCTCCACCAGTGCAGATGACAGTCCCTGTGCTCCTTATCTTTTTAGGTGCCCACCCATTTCTTTCCATAAATCAGAATTTTTAATTGCAAGGGACCAGTCCCTCCTTGCTCAGCTACAAAAACTAAACCAACATTACCTTTAGGGCTCCTGAACAGTTCATGACTGTTTCCTGCCCTTATGATTCAAGTCCTGTGACCGTCTGGACCAAAGCTTCCCTGGTCCCATCCCCAGATGTATATGGCCTTCTCCCAGTAGGAAAACTACCTTCTTGTTTTTGGATTCTCCAGTTCCCTGTCTGGTTCCTGGAGCATAGTAGGTGCTTAATAAATGTTGGTGGATTCTTTGAGCAAGACTGGACAAGTGGATATTTAACCTCTAGTTAGAATTCTATACAGAGGATCCCACCAAAAGCAATGGCTGGACTTCCCCTTTTTTCCCCCTATTAACCATTCTGGAGAGCAATTTGGAACGAACTATACCCAAAGGGCTATCAAACTGTGTAGATCCTTTGATCCAGCAGTCTCACTACTGGGTTTGTATCCCAAAGAGATCATAAAGGAGGGAAAAGGTCCCACATGTGCAAAAATGTTTGTAGCAGCTCTGTTTGTAGTGGCTAGAACTAGAAACAGAGTGGATGCCCATCAGTTGGGCATATTATTCCTCTGTAAGAATGATCAGCAGGACGATTTCAGAGAGGCCTGGAGAGACTTGCATGAACTGATGCTGAGTGAAGTGAGCAGAACCAGGAGATCATTGTACACGGCAACAGCAACACTGGGCAATGATCAACTATGACAGACTCGGCCCTTCTCAGCAATCCAGTGATCCAAGACAATTCCAATGGACTGGGATGGAAAGTCCCATTCATGTCCAGAGAGAACTATGGAGACTGAATGTGAATGGAAGTGTACTATTTTCACCTTTTTTCTTTTGTTTTGTTTTGTTTTTTCTTGTGATTTTTCCATTTTGTTCTGATTTTTCTTTTTCTTTTCTTTTTTTTTAATTAAAGCTTTTTTATTTGCAAAACATATGCATGGGTAAGTTTTCAATATTGACCCTTGCAAAACCTTCTGTTCCAAAATTTGCCCCCCCCCATGGCAGGTAATCCAATACTTATTAAATATTCTAAAATAGATGTTAAATCCAATATATGTATACATAGTTATACAGTTATCTTGCTGCACAAGAAAAATCAGCTCAAGAAGGAAAAAAGAAACTGAGAAAGAAAACAAAATGCAAACACCAACAGAGAGAGTGAAAGTGCTCCACTGTGGTCCACTGTCTCTCTTTTCATCACTGTTGTTCTGATTTTTCTTTGCCAACATGATTCATTTGGAAATATGTTGAAAATGAATGTCCATGTATAACCTAAATAAAAAATATGAAAAAATAAAATTAGTTGAGGAGGGATTGCTGTGATGTCAGAGACTGGATCTGGAGCCCCAAGGGGTGGGTTCGAATCGTGACTCAGTTTGGGGAAGTCTTCATCCGGGGTAACTAGGAGCGCTTTGACTTGCTGAGATATTCACTGGGGCGATTTGTGACCACGTCTGACCCCGGTCTGGCTCCCAGGAAGAGTTGCCTGGAAGAGGGCCCTTGGCAGCTCCCATGGTGCTTTTCCTTCAGCTCCCACAGGTGACAGCCAGCACTGAGGGGGACTCCTGCCCCTTCAATGTGTGCGAGAGGCGACTGGGGCACCCAAAGCCCTTTTGCGTGGGTCACTTGGCCAGTGAGGGACTGGGGGCATTCCTAAGTGTGCCCAAGCCCATTCTGGAATCTTTCGCATTAGTCCCTGCCAACTTCTGGCCTCCCAGAAGCCTTCGGGAAGCCATGGGTGTTGGAGGAGCCTTGGTGAGCGTTGGAGGTGGGAGGCTGGGTGCCATGTACAGACAATTCCTCATTGTCTCGCTTCCTTTCTCCTCAGCCCTTCCTCCCCATGTGGGCCTGGGCGGCCAGACTGCTTTAACCCTGAAAGGATTAATCAATCATTTTAGATCGTCCCGTTAGGAAAGGGATCCGGCAGAATTCTTCCATTTTACAGATGAGGAAACTGAGGCCCAGGGAGGGGAAACGATTGACTGAAAGGCAGAGACAGAAGCCGTCCGGGGCTCCTGCAAGGCTTGCAAAGGGCTCCAGACACAAGAGGCCATTCATCTCACTGAGTACAAATGCAGATGTCACCGGGGTTAGCAAACTGGAAAGCAGAATCGGACCTTCGGCCTCTGGGGCTCCTGCCTAAGGAGGTTGGACTCAGTGACCTCCGGGGTCTCTGCTCCAAGGCCCAGCAATGAGAGTATACACCTATCGGTAAAGCACCATCGCTTCGGAGACCCCCAAAGAGCTACGGATCCCATTGCCCCCATTTTACAGGGAAAGAAACTGAGGTTGGGGGAAACTGAGCGCTTTATCCTTGGACTCACACTTGGGAAGGACCTGAGAGGGTTGGAACTGAGATCTTCCTGACCCAAGTCCTATCCGGCCAGAGAAGACTGGACCACACACATGGGTTTCCCCCTTATTCCCTGTACCCCAGCCCAGCCCCAACACCCACACGGTGATTTGGAGAAGAGTCAAAAAAGCAGAGACCCACGGGACAGAGTCAGAGGGCCAGGCTGGCCGGGGAAACTGAACATTAGGAAATAGAAAGATCTTTGTTCTGGGGTGGGAGTGACAGCCAGGGAGGGGGGCCGGGACCCAGTTGGGGTCAGGCCCGGGGCTGTCGGGAACTGGGCAGTTCGGGATGGGAGCCTTGGGGGTGGGGGTGGAGCAGGAGGAGAGGGAGGGGGAGGGGCAGGCAGGAGAGGGAGGGGGAGGGGAAGAGGAGGGGGGAGAGAGGGGCACAGGGAGGGGGCAGGGTAGCCTGTTCTTTTCCCGACATCCTCTGCCCAGGTATAGGAGGAAAAGATCTAGAGCCCGAAGAGACCTCGAAGGCCACGGAGTCCGGCTCTCTCCATTTACAGTTGAAGAAACTGAGGTCGCAAGGAACAACTGCAACAATTATTTTGTGCGTGTGTCCCGGGCCTCGGCACCTGGTTCTTGGCGCAAACTTCGGGACTTTGGGCCCTAAAGCTTTAATCTCCCCAGACATTGTTTCTTTATCTCTTCGTCCTCCCCGCTCCACCCCCAACCCCCCAGTAGCCAGGCCTTATTAATTCTATGTCCCCGGCAGCCCCTCCTGTCCCCCGGAGGCCGGGCCGGCCTCCTAATTGGGTTCCTGGCTTCCAGCCTCTCCTTTCCCCCCAGTCCAGCCTCCTTCTACTACACAGCTGCCAAAGTAATGTTGCAAAGGCCCAGGGCTGGCTCCATCCCAGTCCGCTGGGGAGTCCCGGGGCCCCCATCACCTCCAGAAAGTCCGCGTCCTCAGCCCTGCTGCCCGGGCCGGGCCGAAGCCATACTGGCCGGAGAGGGCCCGCGGGCTCCCCCCTCTGAGCATTCGGACCCGGGCCCGCAGCACTCGCACTCGCACCCACGGCCGTCCTCCACGTGTGGAGTGCCCGTCCTCCTCACCTCCCCGGGCCCAATCCGATTTCCTCCAAAGCTGAGCTCAGACACTGCCCCTCCCCCACGGCCCCGTTTTTAATGCACTGATTTTGCACATAAATCTACACGAGAGACTGTATAGACGTCGGTACGTTCACAACTGCACGCACAAGCGGCGGCTGGTTACAGAGCCCGGCTCCCGAGCTCCCAGGATCCGCGGCTGCTCATTTAACCTCCCGGCCTCAGTTGCCTCATCTGTAAAATGGACCTCCTAACATAGTCTTTACAGGGATTGTTGATAACATCCAGTGGAAGCAATGAAGCATTTATTAAGCACTTATTGTGTGCCAGGAAGGCGGTCATGCCGGGGAGCATCCCGGGCAGGGAAGCCCCAAGGTCGGAGAGGCGCCCGGCCGCCAAGTGCTTCCAGCTGACCCGAGCCGCGCTCCACAACGCTCCCTTCGGCTCCAGACGCCAAGTCTGCGGGAACAAGGACTGTTCCTGCTCTGCCTTTGTATGCTCCGCACGTAGCCGCGCACACAGAGCAAGGCGAGGCTCGCCCCGGCTCTCCGGCTCAGTTTGTCCTGTGTGTGTGTGTGAGGGGGAGGGGGAGAGAGGGATGGAGAGAGGGAGAGAGACAGAGACAGAGACAGAAACAGAGAGGGGGGGAGGGAGAGACAGAGACAGAGAGAGACATACAGACAGAGACAGAGATAAAGAGAGAGACAGAGAGACAGAGACAGAAACAGAGGGGGGGGAGGGAGGGAGAGAGAGACAGAGACAGAGATAAAGAGAAAGACAGAAATGGGGCGGGGGTCAGAGACAGAGAGAGAGAAAAAAAGAGACAGAGAGACAGAGAGAGAGAAAAAAAAGAGAGACACAGAGAGAGAGACAGACAGACAGAAGACAGAGACAGACAGATAGAGAGACAGAGAGAGCCAGAGACAGAGATAAAGAGAGAGGCAGAAATGGGGCGGGGGGTCAGAGACAGAGACAGAGAGAGAAAGAGACAGAGAGGGAGGGAGGGAGAGAGAGAGAGAGAGAAAATGAGAGAGACAGAGATGGGGTGGGGGAGGGAGGGAGGAGACAGACAGACAGAGATAGGGGGGGGAGATAGGGAGGGGAAAGGAGACGGAGAGGGAGACAGACAGATAGAGACAGGGTGGGGAGGGGGGAGGTAGGGAGAGGAGGAGAAAGGGAGAGAGACAGAGACAGAAAGATAGATAGAAAGAGATAGAGAGATAGAAAGAGACAGAGAAACAGAGACAGATGGGGGGGGAGGGAGGGAGGGAGAGGAGGAGAGGAGGAGAAGGAGGAGACAGAGACAGGGGGAAAGGGGGAGATAGGGAGAAGAGAGAGGGAGAAGGAGAGAGAGACAAAGATAGACAGAGGAGGGGAAAGGTAGGGAGAGAAGGAGAAAAGGAGAGAGAGAGAGAGAGAGAGAGAGAGAGAGAGAGAGAGAGAGAGAGACAAAGGAGGAGAGAGGGAGGGGGAGATAGGGAGGAGAGACCATTCCAGAGGAAGGGAAGCTGCTTGAGGGCAGGACTGGGAAAGGTTTTTTTGTTTGTTTGTTTGTTTGTTGGTTGGTTGGCTGGTTGGTTTTTTGCCCAGGTGCCACCAGCACCAGACTCAGGATCTCCCATGGAAAAGTAGTTCAGAGCTAGATCTTAAGGATCAGAAATGCTGCCTCCCCCCTCCCCCAGGCCTTCCTTCGGGCTTTCTTGGTAAGACCCAAGCCCCAGGCAGGAAGGGAGCTGAGCCACACAATCCTCAGCTGGCAGTTCTGGTACCGGAGAGGGCAAACCGGGCACACTCCGGAGTTGCCCAGTGGATGATCTTAGTTCTGTCCAGAAGCCTAGAACCCAGAGCTGTTAAGCCCCATCCATTACCACTCCCTCCCCCCCCCATCTCTCAAGCACCTGATGGAACTCACCAATCCAGCCCAAGCTAGATAAATAGGACCTCCCCATTCCCTACTCAGGCTGCTGGGAGCTCCCTTGGTGTCATCCTTGGGGTGAGGGGCAGCAGGGAAGGTCTTGGCCCACTTGGCCGCTCTTCCCGATGGGGGAGGGGCCCTCGCGTCCCTGGGTCTCCCCCCTCGTAGTTACTGATTAAATGTTTCATTGAATTACAGCCTGGCCGGCAGCCTCCTGGAGCCTTTTCCCTTGGAGCCCCAGGGCACAATCCCAGACCCCCTTGCAGCTTCTATTTACCCGGGCCAAAGGTTTAGTCACTTTTCAAATTGATTTCACTTTATCTTTCTTTCTTGGCTCATTTTGGACCTCGAATTGGATACTCCTGCTGGGCAGATCCTCGAGGGGAAAGGGGAAAGTGATCAGTGGATAGAAGTGGTTTTGTGGCTAGGACCCCGGGCCCGAGTCTGGAAGCAGAGGTTAAATCCCACCTCCTTATCCCTGCCTGTGGGCCTCTGGGCTACTTATCTTTGAAAGGAAGGCTTTCTCTCCAGATCTCGATCTCGGATCTTTACAACCTACTTTGGGGAGGGACCTCATGGCGCATCTCCTGGCAGAGAGGGATAGCGTCCCATTTAGATAGCATTTATAAGGCCTCTTTGGGGTTATCACAGCTTTTAGCTAATGATTTACAGGTCGCCTCACCGAGAGATGCAAAATCCTGCCTTGACTATTCAGGAGGGTCCATTTTGTCCTTTTCTCTTTAGGATTTAGCACCTTGCCTGAGATATAAGGGGCGTTTAATAAATGCGCACGGAAGCAATCACCCATTTAGAAGGAATAAGGGAATGTGTGAATGAACAAAACCCATCTGGCCAGCACTTCCTCAGTTCCAAGCACAGATGAGGCGAGCACAAAAGCTGAGACACTTCCTGCCCTCCAGCGGCTTATATTCTAACTTCAGGAGACAATTCAGAGAGAGCAGGGGGTCCTGGGAGGGTGTGATGGGCCTGGTGAGCCGAGCCCTATGGGAGTAGCTTGACATACCTTTTTCAAGAGTGATAAGGGAGCTGGTTTGGTTAGGGTTCCAGCTCTAGAAATGTTCAGTGAGGGGAAGCTTGGCGGGGCAGGGAAAGACTAGAGAACAGCAAGGGATTGGATAAGGGGGGATGGAAAGAGGTGGGATGAGACCAAGGTTGGGAGTCTGGAGAATTGGGGGGATAGCATCACCCCTGACAGTAATGCTGGTGTTCCTCCTTCCCTTTGCAAAGTCTTCAGCCTCATTCTCTCTTCATCACCCAAGCCCTGTGGCAAGACAAAGACAAATGGGGATACTGGGATACAGTGAATGACCTTGGCGCCATTGGTGTTTGGCGCCTAAACTGCTCACCTCATGGTCCTGGGAACAAATTGTTCCCATCAGTCCATTCTTCAGGGGTGGGGAGGTTTTCACCTCCTAACTCACCGACAAGTTTGAGGTCTCTAGGTTACCCTCAGTCTGCTGCCGGGATGGTTTTTCCAGGGGTGGCAGCTATGCATGCTGGGACTTCTGCAAGTCCATTGAAGGCTGAGCAGAGGTGATGGGCAGCTCTGAATGGCCATCGGCAACCAGAGGTGCTAGTCCTGAAAATCCATGCACCCTTTGACAGTAACAGGGATGCTAAGGGCAGAGAAGGGAGAATGTTGGGGAAAGATACTGAGTTCAGGTTTTTGTTGTTGTTTTAATTCAGATTTGAATGGAAAGTTCAAAGTTTAAGATGTTTCAGAATTTAAGCTGCCTATGGGACATCCGGCTATTGGACATCTGTCTAATAGGCAGATGGGGATGGGAGACTGGAGGTTAGGGATGGACGAGTACATCTGATAATCCTCAGCACAGAGATGATAATTGTATGGGGGAAAAAAAAGAAGAGATAGATGATATTTCAGCCAAAGGAGCTGAGGAGTGGGGCAGACAATAGCAGGGGAGCTAGAAACTTGGCAGGGAAAGCACCCCCTGTGTGTCTGGCCCCTGAAGCCACCTTCCCGAATCGACCCTTGTGGAGATGCCCTCTGGGAAAGAAAAGACAAGACCCAGAAAATTCTCATCACCCAAATGTTGGCCTTGCCACATGGCTCACAACCAGAAACGGGTACCCTTTGATTAATGGAGATGGTATTAAAGAAGAGCTGTCACTATTGGTTTTATTGGTGCACCCTAAGAACTGTGGGGACTTGTAGCTGCAAACTCCAATACACAATGTCTCCCCATTTTAGCACGTGGGCTCTGAGAAATCAATGACCATTATCTCTATTTTGCCTCTCCAGTGCACAGCAGAGCTTGGCAGATAGTGGGTACTATCCCAGAGATCCCCCTAACTTTTTTCAGTGGAATATATACATTTGGCAGTATAGTGAAGCCTTTGGACCCCTTCCTGAAATAATAGTTTTAAATGCATAAAAGAAAATACATTGGATTTATTATGTTGGAAACCAATTATATTGATGTAGTAGTTTTCTATGTGCTACTGTCTATCTACTTTATTTGTCTATCATTATTATTGTTAGTAGTAGTAGTATTATGGGGAGCACAGGGTAAGAAGTCTCCCTCTAAATAAAAGCTTTTGCTCTTCCATAGTTACCAAACCTAGCAGTTCACAGATTTGATACCTTTGGAGTGGGACCACTCCAAACTTGGGAATTAAACCCTTTCCAGGGCAAAAATTAAAGTCCAATCAACATCCATGAATATGAAGAATCATAAATATAATAATTCTACATTTTATTTGTAAACATTCATGCCATTTCATTTTAAACCCTTTGAAACCTGGGTACATACAGACTATGTCTCGTTTGGATAGTAATTACAACACATTAGCTCTCTAACTCCTACTCATTTAGGTCTGGATTTGGAAATCCAGAAGTAATGCATTCAAATTCCACCCTAATAACTTTCTAGCTGTTACCTTAGATAAGTCACTTCACTGGCTCTTCATGAATATGCTTCTTTGGCAAAATAAGGATAATTGTAGCCGAATTAACGGTTCCTCCGGAAGTTGCTGAGCAATTGGATTTTCTCTAGGCCTCAAGCCTTAGAATGTAAACTCCTTGAGGGTAATTAATTCTTCTGCTTATCTAGGCTTGGGCCGAGGGCGTGGAGCTTGTTGATTGCTTAGGTGCCAGTAAATGGATTTTCCCACTCTTAAATCTAGTGTAAAAGTCCTCAATTGAGTAACAATAGTTACTATCCCTCAAAGCACCCTCTCTCACCTAGTTCTCTTCATCCAAAGAGAAGACTCCCAAAGGGGGCCTTTTATGTTCTTTGCAAGAGGGAGGGGACCTTCGAGGTCCACACTTTTTTCATAATGATAACAAAAGATACTAGTTTCTAATATGGTACATATAGACAGAGGAATCATCTCAAGTCACAAAAACTTTTGAAGGAGGCCCTCAATTTTTCAGGGTAAAAAAGGTTCTGAAATCAAAAAGCTTGAGAAGCTCTGCTTTAGGGTTAGGGTTCCTGATTTTTGTGTCTGGGTCCCCCACCCCACCCCAGGCAGGTGGAGCCCAGGGACCCCTTCTCAGAATATCTTTAAAAGCAAAAAACAAAAATACATAGGATTGCAAAAGAAAGGAATTGTCAAAATACTGGGAGTGAGGAAAGTTCCCGGCTCCAGGGCTTATGGGAATAAGGTGGGCCCGCCCCGGGGGCCAATGGAAAGGAGGCCCGAGGTAGACTAAATTCAGGACAGAGGTGCGAACTAGAGCGGGCGCGAACTCCTAGCCAGGGGTGCGGAGGTGGCCTGAGGAATGGGAGAGCAGCGAATTGACCCCCGAGGAAAAGACCCATCCTAGTCTACATCCTGGGCCTGGATGACAGTTAGGGGTCAGTGAGGTCGCCATCCAGTGGGCAGGCCTGTACCCCCTCGGGCTTCTCAGGCCCCCACTTTCGGCTCTTCCTCTAGTTTCCGGCAGGCTGGAGCTCCTCCGCTTCCCCAAATAGGAGAAAAATATTGGGGGAGGGGAAGAAGGCTCGACCTGCAAAACCCCTTAGGCTGTTTCCTGGAGGGCTGGAGAGGAGAGAGCAGGGGAGGAAGCCAGGAAGCAAAGGAGGCAGAGAGGCCCTCCCCCAACTGAGGCCCAGGGGACTGTGAGTCCCGGGCTCAGGTTCAGACGCCGGCCCTCCCCCACCCGCGCCCCCTCCCCCACCCGTGCCCTCTAGGGGAGAGAGCTCAGCCCGCCAAGCAGTCTAGGAGACCGAGGCTCTGGGTTTCAGGGGGTTCAGGGGTTCACAGAACTGCCAGCCGTCGGCCTTGGGGCTCTCACCCGGCCCTTCCCCATATTCCCTGCAGGTTACCCCTAAGTCTCTGTAAAAGGTGGGGGGCGTCTGGCTGGGGGACCAGAGAAGCTCATGAAGGGGACAGGGGTGAGGTGGGGGGAAGGGGACAAGCCGGAAACTGTGGTTGGAGGGGGAGGGAAGAGAGGCAGAAGGAAAAGAGGCAGAAAACTCTGAGACCCAGAGATGGGGAGGTGAAGAGAGAGCAGTTAAGGCTGGCTGGGAGGTGGAGCCGGGAGAAACTGGACGGGGCGGAGCCAGGGAGGGGCCGGGAGAAGATGGAAGGGGCGGGACCCGGAGGAGATGGACGGGACGGGGCCGGGAGGAGATGGAAGGGGCGGCCCCAGGGAGGGGCCGGGAGGACAGGGGCGAGGCGGGGCCGGATCCTGGAGGAGGTGGAAGGGACTGATACCCGAGAGGCTGACCGGGGG
>JAJPUD010022871.1:8839-20746 GCA_023553655.1 Myrmecobius fasciatus | reverse complement strand
GGGTCCTGGGGCACTGCTCTGCACAGGGGAAAGGAAGGAGTGTGCAATGGGGGCAGATGCACCCAGGTGAGAATATGCAGCTCGAAACTCCCCCAGGAGCAGCTTGGAGATGTCCGGGCCAGGTGCATGGCAGGTGGGGGCAGGATTCACAAGGGGGGAGGCCTAACTTGGGAGAGAGGGGACGGGATTTGTATCCCGGCGCTGCTCCTTTGCAGCAATTTGGCTAATGAAGTCTCGTCCTCTCGGGACCTTGGTTTTCTCATCTGTTGCTGCAGGGGTTGGCAAAGGTCCCTTCTAACTCTCACTTCTGTGGGAGCACTGCCCAGTCTGGCAGGCATGGCTCTGCTCGTGGCTCTCCCTCTCCTTGCCATCGGACCAAATTCTGCCCGCTCTTCAAGGTCCAGACCACACTCATCCTCATCAGTGAAGGACCTGCTGATACCCTGAGCTAACGGGCTTCCTTCCTTCCTTAGAAGGTCCCTTGTTCTTTCTGCCTCCACACAGCCTGGGGAGGCTCTGGACCACGGACATTTCCAGGGGGCATCGAGCCCTGTAGCACCAAGCTCGGTTCCTCACATATTGGCAAGCACAGTTTCACTGGCTGAGAAAAGAGTGGGATGGGAATGGGCACGGTCAAGTTTCTCCCCATTTTAGTAAAAGCTCTGGTGGCCATTATGGGACCCAATAGATTGGGCCAAGGGTACTGTTAGCGATCCTGTATTAGTTCCCAAGAACACACCTCATCATAAATGGGCTTTCCAAAAGACTTCTGTGACACAGAGTGTTTATTCATCTCCGGCACTATTGGGGAAGACATGACTAGGGAGTAGGGAAAAAGATCTGAAGGTCTGGGTGGCTATAAGTTCATCGTAACCCAACAGTGTGGTGTGGTAGCCAGGGATGCTCTTGGGATTTGGGGCTGCAGCAGGGAAGGCAGAGGGTCCAGAATAAGATGGGGTGGAGAGGAGTGACACTGTCCTCTCCCCTTGGCCAATGCCATCTGAAGTACTATGCCTGATGGAGATCTGGATACTAATTTTGAGGAGGACTGTTTTCCCTTTGTTATGTGGTAACCTCCTGGAGGACAAAGACTTTCCTCTTGGAACTCCCAGTGCAAGAGTAGAGAGGAAACAAATAAGTCACCCTTGCTAACCCATGAAGCAAATGAGAGCTACCTAGCCAAGGCTAGCAGAAAGAAAAATAACAAATATCAGGAAATGGTGGTTAAAGTGATAATTAAATGATAAACTAATTAAATTGATACTAACAATTGTCAATTATCCCCAGCCCCAGGATGTCATCACCAGCAAAACCAAGGAGATGATTGAGTATTGTTGTTGTTATTGTTATTATTATTATCAGCTAACTTTAACCTAATGCTTTAAAGTTTATGAAGTACTTTATAATTTTGATCCCATATGATCCTCACAACCACCCTGGGAGGGAGGTGATATCATGGTCCTTATTATAAGATGAGAAAATGGAGAAGGAAAGGGTCATTTAGTCCGTTCTTCTGATACAAGGCTGGAGCTCTGGCACTCTGGCTCTCTACTCAAATGAAAAGTGA
Organism: Myrmecobius fasciatus; assembly: GCA_023553655.1. Lineage (NCBI taxonomy): Eukaryota > Metazoa > Chordata > Mammalia > Dasyuromorphia > Myrmecobiidae > Myrmecobius > Myrmecobius fasciatus. Next base: position 19,179 of record JAJPUD010022871.1, on the reverse strand, counting down.
GTAAAATGGCTTACAAGCCCCGAACTCTCCCAATACTTCCCTCCATTTCCCATTTTTGTGTCCTTGCAGTGACCTTTTGGTCCCTCTCCCTAGAATGGTTTCCTCCTCATCTATGCCTCATGACTTCCTCCAAGTCTCTGCTCAATTTCCGCTTCCTACGGGAAGCCTAGTCTGACTCCAGGAATCACTTTAGTCTATTTTGCTTCACTTTTTTCTAAGTATATATTGTTTTCTTCCAATAAAATGGAATTCCTTAAGGACAGGGATTGTCCTTTTTTGTCTTTGTATCCCCAGTGACTAGCATAGAGGCTAGCACATAGTAGGCACTTGACAAATATAAAGTGAATGAATGAGTGGATGGATGGATGGATGGATGGATGGATGGATGGATGGATGGACAGTTTTTTCAGCATCCTAATGACAATGGATAAAAAGTGGTCACAGAAGGTACTCATTTCCCCCAGAATGGTGATTTCACTGGAGTTAGCTTGGGACCATAACAAGTCCAGGAAATCATTCCTTGGTTTTTATCTGAAGGTCAAAATGCTTGATTAACATCCAGAGAATTTTTCAATCATCAGAACCAAATTTGAACTTCTCCCATAAACTTTGTGGGAAAAGCAAACTCATGAGCCACCTTCCCCTTTCAAATATAGCATCTTCTTCAATGAATGTTGCTCTTTCCTTGAGCAAAATCATTATGAAAATGACTCTATGGTTTTCTCAAAATTCTAACTTGCCGGGAGACACTGCAACCTCCCATATGTGAACCTGTTCCCATCTTGGGGATGGCGTCTGGACCTTTTCCCATAGTTCTCCTGCTTTGGTTATGTATACACTAAGAAAGCTTCCTACGGGCCACAGATTTCAGGGGCTGGAAGGAAAATACTCTAACTACATTTTAAAAATGCATTATGATAATTTTCAGGCCATGGGAGCTTCTCATGACTTATCAAACACAAAAGAGGCAGGACTAGGAAGCTAGGCTTTGCCCAGACCAAAACCAGCTCTTTGAATATACTCTACTTGAGCCCACTTCTTTTTTCTACTCATTGTTATGGAAAATATTTAAAAGAAAAGGAGGTTCATTATACAATTCTGCTGTGATGCAGGAGGGAAAAAATCCTCACTTAGACCTCGAAACTAACACCATTCTATGTCTGGCTTTCAAAAGCATCCTGGATTTGGATTCAGGAGTGCTTCATCTCTCTCTCTCTCTCTCTCTCTTCCTCTTCACATTTGCTAGACTCTAGAATAATTGGCAGATGGGATGCTAGGGAAAGAGCTTTAGATTTGGACTTAGACAAGTTGGGTGTGAATCATCCCAGTTCTGCAGATACTATGACCACAGATAGGTTTCTTACTTCTCTGAAAGTAATGTGCCATCAGTCTAGTGAGGGGATGGGTCTGGGTGATTCAAGGTCTCTTCCAGCTCTAAATCTATGGTCCTAAGTTTTGAAACCTGGCTTTTCTCCCCAATAATCCATGGGACTTTGGGAAAGTCATCCCTGTGCCCTGAGAGACAGCTCCTCATCAGATTTCCCTTTACAGGGATGTTATGAAGGAGAAAATCAGAAGACTGTAAGCTCCTTGTGGGCAGCAACTATTTTGGTTTTGTCTTTGTATCTCGGTGCCTAACACAGTGCTGGGCTTCCTGAATAAATTTGGGTAATGGATATAAATTGCTTTATAAGCCTGAAAAATAACATCAGTCAGTGAATCCAGGGAGATGTCCCCTTCCCCAATGAAAACTTCAGCCTTTCCTATCTTAATCTGGTGGGATTCTAGCCTTCATGTGGCACACAAATAGCAGTTGCTTGTGTTCTGGACAGATGTTCTGATGGTCTTCCTCTCCAGATTTAGAAAAAGAAGCTTCAGGCAAACTGGGCCATCCTTTGCCCCAAATTCTTACCAAATGGGTGCTGCCTCAAGCTAAGAGACCTGAGAAAGCCTTTGGCTTAAAAAGGCCAAGGTCTCCCAGCGCATCTGGGGCCACCACCAGTCATCCTGACTTAACTCTTGCCATGGACTCTACTGATCCTGGAGAAGAGAGGGAGGACGATGACTTTGCACAGCTCCATCTCACTGAAATCCAATTCACTTGCAAGTCAAGTCATCACCTTCCTGATGTCATTGATCCTCTTCCACAATGAAGGACGGACAATACCAGCCCTCATATGTTATATGCAACACATACATGCATGTATACAATGGCAATGCAACAAATACATACATGATAAGTGTGTATGTGGGTACACAAATGCACAAATGCATTGTGTATATCTCTTGGGTCCTCCATTAGCCTATTTATACTATATACATATATATATATATATATATATTGCACAGATGTACATATAGACATAAACATGATCTATCCTTGCTCATTTGAAAAGGAAGTGTAGCTGTGCTTATGTAAGGTGGGTATACATAAAATCTGAATCTCTGAAAATAGACTCTATTCCCTGTAAATGTGCTTTTCTGAGTGAATAGAAAGATCTTAGGTCCTTCAGCTCACAGCCTTCTGGCTGGGACTGAGATGAGTCTTATCTTGGGAATTTCCTCTGAGCCTCAAACCAAAGCATCCCCAGGCCTTTGGAAATCTTATTATTTATTAGTGAAGAAGCTCACCCCATCCCATCCCTGTATTTTAAGGATATTAATCAGAGAGCATCAAGATGAAGGCAAACAGGACAGTGAAGGGCCTGCAATAAATGATATCTGAGGATAGGCTGAAGGCTGAGCCCTTGCAAGCCATCTTGGGAAGAGCTTGGACGTGGCCAAAGATCACAGGACTAAAAAAAGGCAAATGTGAACTTGACTTTCAGAAGGAGGAAAATGGGCAGTGTTTGCCAGCTCAAAGCCAATAAACTCGACTTAATTCCTGGAAAAGTTCCCAAATGGATTAATGTTGTGATGTTAGAGGAAGAGTTAGAAAAGGGAGAAGTCACGTCAACAGTGGTGAAATATCTGAACCCTCTTTAATGGGTATTTTGCTTTTCTTTTTCCTCCCAGGAGAATAATCTTAGGACTAGGAAGAATAGAATGAGTAGGATGAAGATTTATGTTAAGTGAAAACACAATCACATAATATCTTGCTGCTTTCAGTAAATTCACATAATTAAGCTGCCTCTTAGAGGACCAAAAGAACTGGCAGAAGTGATGAGTGAGTTGCTGTCTTTCTCCCTATGGATAGGTCAATCAGTGGGTCAACTAACATTTAAGTTACTATATACTTATATATATTATATACTATATATAATTACTATATACCAGTTAAAAAAATAGAGATATGGAGAAAAGCAAAACAGAAGATTGCAAATTAAAAAAACAACCACATGAAAGATTGTTCCAAGTCAATACTAATAATTAAGGGAATAGAAATTTTTTTTTTTGAAAAAAATTAAGGTCTCTCTTTTTACCCAGTAAATTGGCAAAGATGAGAAAATATGGGACTAGTCAATATTATGAAAAGACAGTCACATTAATACCTTGTTTGTGGAGCTATGAGTTGGTCCAACCATACTAGAAAGCAGTTTGGATTTATTCTAAGAACATGATTAGGATGTCTACACCCTTTGGAGATTCCCATCACTACATAAACCCTAAAAAATTAAGGCAGAAGGGAAGGTCCCACGTATACTTCTTATAGCACTTTTTCAAACAGAGAAGAAAGACAGAGTAGAAGCCCATCAGCTGGGGATGGTTGTGGAAAACAAAGGTAACAGAGTATTACAAGAAACAAAGATTGAAGCATGTAGAGAAGCATGGAGACATATAAACTGAGGAAGTGATGGAAATAAAACTTGGAAAACTATATTTAATGACTATAACAATGTAAGTGTAAAGACTAATGAAAAGGGGAAAAATCCTGAATGTTGAACAATTATAACAGTTAAGTTTGACCTTGAGGAAGGGATTTTAAAATGCCCTCCATCCTTTCTTCCTTGAAGAAGTGAGTGATTCTGGATAGAATATTTAATATGATGGCAGTTATTTGCTTTGGTTAGTTGTTTAGACCTGCTTTGTTCCCTCTGACTCTTTTTTATTCTTTGTGCCATTGAACTCTCTTGATAGCAGAGGGAGAGGAATACATTTAAAAACAAAGTTAATGTAAAAAAGATAACAATAAAATACTTTTAAATGGAAAAAAAAGACACTGGACAATGAGATCTTCTTCCAATTTTCATGAGCGAGAAGTAGTATCTGCAAACTATAGACTGATCAGCTTAACGTCTATTCTCAGAAAAAAATAGAAAATAATGTTAATGTGAGTTGTAGGCATCTCAAAAGGGAAGTTGCGATCACCAAAAATATCCGTGTCGCATCAAATATAGGTCATGGCAAGCTAACCTCATTTCCTTTTTTTGACAGGATTTCTAGACTGGAAGATCAGGGAAGAGCTAGAAATATAATTTATCCTGATTTCAGTAATGCTTTTGACATTGTGTCATACCATTCTTGCAGAAAAATGGAGAGATGTGAGTTGCATAACTGTACAGTTTAGTGCTCAGGGATATGTTGGAATTGCCAGATAGCCATTAAAAGCTCTAATTTGAGTGATGGGGGACAGGCCTTTATTTTAGAACTCTGGGGATTTATGTATGTCTATATTATTTGCCATTTTAACTGATAAAATATCTTTCTTTTCAGAATTTCAGATGTCCTATAGCTAACACATTAGATGATAGCATCGGGACCCAAAAAGAACCCAACAGACTAGAACATCGGATTAAATCTAAAAAGATAAGAGTCATTAGTGATAAATATAAAATCTTGCATCGGTGTTATAAAAGTCAACTCTACGAGTACGAGATAGAGGAAAAGTCGGTCTCGAGGAGATTCTGTTGGGCTGTGAGCCCAACAAGAGTTAACTCTATGATGCAGCCACCTAGAAAATGATTTTGTGGATTTTAGCTTCCTCCCAAGAGTCCAGAGATTAAAGCATAGGGGTGAAGGTCCTGCCGGACTTGAGCTGAGCATATCACATCTGGAGTCCTTAATCCTCTCCCCTGTAGATGCTACAATTTCGGAAGAATATCGATAAGCTAAGAAATGGCACAAAAGCTGAGTTCAAAGGGATCGCCATAGTTACCTGGTCTAACCCACACCTGAAAAGGAATACCTGCCCTTCTATGCTAGACCTGACGAAGGCCCCCCAGCTCGAATTCAGAGATGTTACTGAGGAGCCAGAAGTTCATCACGTGTTATAATTGGCAGAAAGTGTCTACATTGGCTCCTGTGCAATTTCCCCCTATTTCTCTGAGTTCTTCCTCACTGGGCACAAACCAAAGCCTCCTAAAAGTGCCTTTTAACACTTGGAAACCAACCTCATGATGCTCCTTGATTCTTCTCTCCTCCAGGATTCCTCCAAATTTCCTTTGGGAATATCTTGGCTCTTTCACTAGCCGGTCACCCTCGCCCGGCTTGCCTGCCTCGATTTAACCCTCAGGGTCCATAGAGCTCAATGCTCTCCGGCTTGTTAGGAGCCTTCCTAAGGCACTTCCCCAGATCCCTTACGTATATTCCAGGAAGAGTGGGGGGAGCTCTCAGGACCCCAGTCTGAGGCACCAGGTCTCACTGCAGCTTCTGTTCAGCTGCCAGCTTTGTTGGTGACCCGGATGGAAAGTCACCCTCAGAGCCCGTGGAGTTTTATGGGACCATCATTGTGGGCACTTGGCTTTTACCTTGTGTGCTTGGTCCAAAGCTTGCTTCCTGTAGTCAAGCTCTTCGTCCAGATAGCCCTTCTGCTTACTAAATAACTCCTGAGGACAGAAAGAAGGTCAGGGCTTGGTTACGGGGGGTCCGGCTGCCAGCCTGGAAGACGGCTTTGTGTCGGGGTTCCGCCTACCTTCTCATTCTCCAGATCCACCATCTTTTGCTGCAGGGCAGACTCGGTCACTTCTATCTGTTGGAGCCACTGGACACGAAGGATGACAAAGTCAAAAGTCATACAAAATGTGCCCAGAGAGGGTACCCAAAGGCATCAGGCTGAGCAGGGAATGACCTGAGAAGCGAGAGCCCCCCCAGACCCTTTGCAAGGAGCCCCTCACAGCAACCTGGGGCATGGGAAGGGTCAGCTCTCCCCACTCTAATCCTGAGCCCCCCCCCGATGAAGAGGGAAGATGGGAGCCCAGTTGTGGGGGCTGCTCCCTCCCCTATGCAGCAGAGAGGTGGTGCTAGGTGCCAGTGAGCTCTGAGTTCTTGCAAGTTACCAGGTCTTAGGGCACCGAGGAGAGGGCCGCGGGCCTGTGGCCTGGCTACGCTCCCAACGCACAGTCTAAGCTGCCTTTTTATCGGCCAAACCGGTCTTCCAGGCTGCCATCATTGCTTATCTTCTCTCAAACTCAAGCTCTGCAGATGGGGACATTTGGGCCCCTCGCATCCAAGTCTTAAATCTGACTGACACGTCTCATCATGAATACTGTTTGTCCAGAAACAAGCGCCATCATGTCCCCTTTTCCGTGCCAGGGCATATTTAGTGGTCTTGCATATGTGCAAGCCCCCTACTTTAGAATAACCACACCTTTGTCACCTTACATCCATGGCTGATTAACTGTGTGAGAAAGGGGCTGCCAGTTCCAACGGACTTGTGATGGGAGAGCCATGTGCAGCCAGAGGGAGGACTGGGGGCCTGAAAGTGGTAGTTTCCCTCTTGCTTTTTGTTTTCTTTCTCATTTTCCCCTTTTTGATCTGATTTTTGTCGTGCGACATGATAATTGTGGAAATACGTATGGCAGCACTGCATGTGTCTAACATACTGGATTACTTCCCATCTAAGGGAGAGAGCCGGGGGAGGGGAGGGAGAAAAAACTTTTTGGAACGCAAGATTTTGCTGAAAACGATCTAGGCCCGTGCTCTGAAAAGAAGAAGCTTAATTAAAAAAAAAAAAAGAAGAAAAGCGTCAGAGTTTGTTACCTTCTCAGCCAGGGTCAGCACTGTCCTGGCTTGGATGACAATGACTTGTTCCTCATTGGTCAGATTCTGGAGGCAAAAGCAAAAGAGAGGCTCTGTGAGTCCGGGGGGTCTGCCCAGGGCTCCCCTGTCCCCGACATCACCAGAAGCATTTAGCAAGGCTGCAGACGTGGTTTTCTTTCTCTAAAGCTCATGGCCTTCTTTTTCTTTGGTTCTAGACACGGTCACTTCTCCTCAAATTTCTAGGAAAATGCTTTTCTCCGCAGCTCCAGCATCTGGTTCCCCCATTCAAACTTCCCCGGCTTCCTTCTGGCTTATTAATGATGCCATCTCCCGTTATCTGCTGGAAAGGAGAAAGCCCGGCCCCCAGGACACCATTTTACACCCGGAGTCACTTAGACCGTGCAGAGATCCAAAGGCTGCAGGACGAACATTCTGCCCGAACCCATGTCTCTGAGCACACTTCTGTGTGAAGTGGATGTGGCGAGGTGACTCCCTGAATTATTGAAACGGTGCCCGGGGACCAGGGATGCTCAGCGTGATATTCAGGCCCGGGGACCGGGGATGCTCAGTGTGATATTCAGGCCCAGGGACCGGGGATACTCAGGGCAATATTTGGGCCCGGGGACCGGGGATGCTCAGGGCGATATTCAGGCCCAGGCAATGGTCGGGGTGACATTTCTCACAATCTCCAGGCAATATGCTTTGTTTATGGCCCCGGCAGGAGGGACGGACGGAGCCTTTGTTCCCGACTCCCAGACACCGGCATTAACAGCTTCCTCTGGATTCACTGGGGACTTGAGCATCCAACAAAGGCCCTGGTGGGAGCAAGGGCCACGCGCTGCTGCCCTTGGGGATCCCACCACGCTTGCCAGCCAAGGCTCAAGCCCACCACAGGCATAAGCTTAGGCTTGGGGCCTCTCTATTGGTCAGCATCCCCCTCATAATTATAGCAGGGCACAGAAGCGCTGCATCCCCCAGGGCCCATGTACACGGGGGCTCCTCCCTCTCAGGCAGAGAGCACTGCAGGCAATCAGGAGAGGGATCCTGCTGAGAGGAAAGGGGACCCAAAGAGAAGGGACCGGCAGGCAGGGAAGAGTAGGATCTGGGAGGAAAGACGCACGGGAGCCTGGGGACCATTGAGGAAGCCACTGGCAGAAGCAAGAACGGTGGCTAAGAGGGCACAGCTGGATCTGGGAAGGAAGGGCTCCTTTGTAATGCTGGAAGAAACGCCTCCCAAGATGGCACCCCTACGGGGGGCTGCTCTTCTCTGGAGCCCACATGGGCCGGGGGGGGCAGCAGGAAAGAGACACTGCCACACTCTGGTCTTTAGGGAAGAAGAAGGGCTACATGGGGGTTGCCTTTGGACATTAATTAGCATGGTTCCGGTAATCAGCTGGGAGAGTTTAAAGTAGAATCCAGTCTATCCATTCATTCACCCAATGATAATGGTTAACCAGCCAAGCAAACAACTTGCCATTCACTCAGTGATAAAGTAATAAGTGCCTGCTGTATGCTGGGAGAGGGGGAGACAAATAAGAGACACGTTAGGCCCTGCTCTCAAAGAACTTGCCCACCAGTAAGGGGAAGATCAGGGGCCTATGCAAATGTAAATTATGTTATTTTATTATGTTACTTATTATAGTATAATAATATTATTATTATATTATGTACACAAATAAGTGTGGGAGGTGTGTAACAGTGACCCTCATCACCGCAGTGGGGCAGGAACTAAGAAAGGGCAGAAAGGGGCCGGGCCGGGGCCCCTGACAGTCTGAGCACTCTGGTTGCAGGTGACCCACATGTGGAATCACCTGCGTCTGGGGGAACCACCTTGGGGAGAGGGAGCCAGCCTGGCCCTGGTCATGTGCTTCTCCTGAGAAGCTGGCGAGGTAAAGCTTTGGGAATGAGCAGCTTCCCTGCCAACTCTCCTGGCTGTTCAGCTGAGCCCAGCGCCTCTTGGGCCCCTCCCTTCCTGCCCACTGGGAAGTTCTCTTAACAGGAGTTCACATTTCCCCCTATTTCTCTGAGTCTTACCCCCCATGTCCCACCAGTGATCTGCAAGCTCCTTAGGGGCAGAGACTCAGTGTCTCACTTCTGTCTGGGCTTCCTCAGCTCCCACCCCCCAGAAGGCCCCAGGACATGCTCCCTGAATAAATGAATGAATGGTGGATGAATGAAGGAATAGAAATGACCAGAGTCTGTCCGAAACCCTCGCAGCTGGTTTCCTGAACCATGAGACCATCCCCAGGCACCCAGTCAGTCCCCACACTGCTGTAGCACCTCCTCCTCCTGGGTGGTGGCTCTCAGCAAGCCGCATCTCTATCTGCTGCCTTGGCCCACTTGAGAAGCGGAGCAATCTGGGGGGTGCTCTGCTCTCCCCTTCACCCCCTGCACCCTATTCCCTCCTCAGTCCGACCCAGGGCCCCAATTCCACTAGGCCACCCCAAGCAGGCAAGGACCGTTGGCCCCTAAATCCCTCTGGCTAATTAAGAGCCAAACACTGGCCAGGACCAGCACGGAGCCCTGGATGGAAAAGGAGCCATCAGAGTGAGGCGATAGGATCCCAGGCCCCTGAGGGCCAGTCTCAAGCACAGCCCGGCCCATGTCCCGGGCTGGGAAAGGGACAGGCTCAGAATCCATTCGGGAAGTCAACCCTCCCCTGCCCAGAGGGGAGGAAGAGCTTCCCTTCCCGGTTCCTGGAGCAAACTTTGGCTCTCAGGCTTTCCTGTCTCTCTGGCTCTCCCTGGCCATCCTCAGAGAGCGGCATCACCCCGGGGGACCCTTGGAGACCAAACTCTGGTTATCTCAGACGGTTGGGGTACCGGGGGAGGAGGCAGAAGCCCCAGGCTCCCACGTTCCCGTTCTATGCTCTGTGTGCTTGGTGGATGCTGGTAAAGCATCCGTGGGATCCACGGACCAGGCTCAGGAGGCAGTTCCAGCCACGGGCCAGGCGTGGGACTTGGAGCAAACACTCCCTCCGTCTGTGCCCAGCTCCCTCCGTCTGTGCCCAGCTCCCTCCTGTACAGATAAGGGTGGTGGGCTTGGCAGTCTCTGCAGGCTCTTCCAGATCTAACTGGACTCTGATGCCGAGAGACCACCGGGCAGAAGCAGGGCGATCCGACAATCCTAACCCACATCTGAGAGCGCTCTGCCCGTCCCTCCAGCCAAAGCAGCCTGGCACCCTTGGCTCATGGTGGCTGGGGGGTCTCGGGGAGCTCCCTCCGAGGGAGGGGGGCAAGCCATCTCTCTGTGCCCCTGTGCCTTCCTGGTTTTCACTCAGTGGCCCGCTTCTGCAGTGTCCTGACTCAGGAGCCCTCCCCTCCAAGGGGCCCGAGCTGGGGTTCAGGAAACCCCGAGCCCCCTCTGAAACTCTCTGTCTGGGTCACCCCTCTGCCCCATCTAGTTCCCTCCCTGCCTGTAGC
>JAJPUD010022870.1:0-20748 GCA_023553655.1 Myrmecobius fasciatus | reverse complement strand
AAAATAGATAAGTTTGACTATATCAAGTTAAAAAGTTTTTGTACAAACAAAATGAATGCAGACAAGATTAGAAGGGTAGCAGTAACCTGGGAAAATATTTTTACATCCAAAGGTTCTGATAAAGGCCTCATTTCTAAAATATACCGAGAATTGAGTCAAATATATAAGAATTCAAGCCATTCTCCAATTAACAAATGGTCAAAAGATATGAACAGACAATTTTCAGATGAAGAAAGTGAAACTATTTCTGGTCACATGAAAAGGTGCTCCAAGTCACTATTGATCAGAGAAATGCAAATTAAGACAACTATGAGATACCACTACACACCTGTCAGATTGGCTAAAATGACAGGAAAGGATAATGATAACTGTTGGAGTGGATGTGGGAAAACTGGGACACTGATACATTGTTGGTGGAACTGTGAACGGATGCAACCATTCTGGAGAGCAATTTGGAGCTCTGCTCAAAAAGTTATCAAACAGTGCATACCCTTTGACCCAGCAGTGTTTCTACTGGGCCTATATCCCAAAAAGATTTTAAAGGAGGGAAAGGGATCCACATGTGCAAAAATGTTTGTGGCAGCCCTTTTTGTAGTGGCAAGAAACTGGAAATTGAAAAGATGCCCATCAATTGGAGAATGGCTGAATAAATTATGGTATATGAATGTTATGGAATATTATTATTCTGTAAGAAATGACCAACAGGAGGATTTTAGAGAGGATTGGAGAGACTTGCATGAACTGATGCTGAGTGAAATCAGCAGAACCAGGAGAACATTATACACAGCAACAAGACTATACAATGATCAATTTTGATGGACATCGTTCTCTTCAACAATGATGTGATTCAAACCAGTTGTTCTGCGATGAAGATAGTCATATACATCCAGAGAGAGGCCTGTGAGAACTGAGAGTGAACCACAACACAGCATTTTAACACTTTCTGCGAATATTTCCATGCATTTTATTTTCCTTCTTAGGTTGTTTTTTTCTTCTTCTCTTTTTAGATCTGATGTTTCTTGTGCAGTAAGATAACTGTATAGATATGTATACATGTATTGTAGCTGTCATATAATTTATCCTATTTAGCATGTATTAGATTACCTGTCATCTAGGGGTGGGGTTGGGGGGAAGGAGGGGAAAAACTTGGGAAAAAAAGTTTTTGCAAAGGTCAATGTTGAAAGGTCACTCATATGTTTTGTAAATAAAAAGCTTTATATATAAAAAAAACAATTGTGACAATACTTGTTAATTCTGTCATCTAGGAAAGTTGTCTAGGTATGCCATGGTGGGTTCTAGAGTTAGAATGTAAACAATCCAATGCATTTAAGTGTTTTCTCTGTCCTTCTTGACCCTAATACAACCCTTAAACTACCTTGAGAAATTGAGATAGACTTAAAATACTTCCAAGAAAAATAAAACATATATAATATATGTGTATGTGATTGTATGTATGTATATATATATATATGCAAATGCATCTGTATCTATTTCTCTCTGTGTATGTGTGTATCAGCAGATCCAGATCCCTCTAAATATTTTAGCTTTTTAAAGACAAAGATTAGTATTCCTCAGAGTGTCTGAAAGTTTCCAAAAGTACTCTTAAATGTTGACTTACCAAAAAAAAATTTTCATAAATTTCTTTGGAAGAAAACACAACTACTATCCCTGATGTTGGCTTGCATCTTACTTCTTTGCCCTCTTTATTTTTCCAGTCTTGACCCTGAACTTATTAAGAACAAATCCTCATCTCCATCTTGGTTCCTAACATAGTATCCTACATTCAGCATGAACATGACTATTCCAACAAGAACATCCTGCCTTTATTTCATCCACCCATTTTACCTTTGACTCATATTTGTAGACCTGCACCACTTACCAATCACAATTGATACCACTGCTCAATTCTAATCAGCTTCCTTGATCTGTCTTACAGTGTCATTCCTGAATATCCATAGTGCAATTTTTAAAGGAGTTAAGAAATTGAAAAGTGGGACAACAGTAAAATCTAAAAGGATATATGATAGTAATGAAGTACTAAGTTTCTAGATGGGGTTGGCACAGAGAGTTTCAAATACTGATAAAATTACTCCCTGAGGTAAGCAAAGAGTGCTTTTTTGGGATACCTGTAGAGGTAATAGATAATCCTACCTTGTTATATCCAGTCAGAAGTCCAAGTTATGTAAATCATCTAAGGTTAAATTTCCCTCATATATCTGTTAGTGTCCCATGCCATCTTGGCTGAATCCTACATTATAAATTAGAATGGGACAAAGGGAAGCTATGGCTATAATTCTATGAGTTATCCAGAATCAATCAAGCAAACTAAAAAGAATGGAAAAAATGGAAGAAAATGTAAAATACTTCAATGGAAAAACAGCTTATCTGGAAAAATAGATCTGGGAGAGACAATTTAAAAATACTGTTCTACCTAAAGCCTTGACCATAAAAAGAGCCTGGATAACATTCTTCAAGAGGTCATCAAGGAAAACTGCTCTGTTATTGCAGAACCTGAATGGGAAATACTCATTGAAGGAATCTCTCTGGAATCTATCTGGAAATCAGCCTTTCTGGAGAGAGATCGCACAAGGAAAACCCGAAGGAACATTGCTGTAAAACTCCAAAATTATAATCTCAGGGAAAAACACTCAAACTGTCAAACAAAAAAAATAATTCAAGTATTAAGGAGCAATAAATAGGATTACTCAGAATTTGTTAGTGTCTACAATAAAGGACCAGAGGACTACCATATTTTCGAAGGGAAAGGACCTATGCTTACAACCAAGAATTAACTACCCAGCAAGATTCAGCATCATCTTTTAGGAGAAGTACTAGACTTTCAATCATTTCTAATCAAAAACAGAATTAAATACAAAATTTGATCTTCAAACACAGAATTCAAAGAGAAGTATAGGAAGGTAAAGAAGGAGAAAATATATATTGCTTAAAAGTTAAACTGTTTACATTTCTAGATGGGAAAATGATATCTGTAACTATTGGAACTGTGTCTTTTTATTGGGACAGTTAGAGGAAGTATCACATGGATGGAGGGAGTGGCTGTGACTGGACTGTGAAATGATGATGTTAAAGAAAATTATAGGGGCAGCTAGGTGGCAAAGTGGTTAGAGCACCATCCCTGAAGTCAGGAGGACCTGAGTTCAACACTTCCCAGCTGTGTGACCCTGGGCAAGTCACTTAACCCCAATTCAAAAAAAAAAAAAAAAAAAAAAAAATGATATTAAGGGGTGGGAAAAAAGATTGTATTGGGAAAAGAAAAAGGGTGGTATAATGGTACAAATTAAATCAAATGAAGAGACACAAAGGCCCATTAAAATAGAAAGAAAAAAATGGAGAAGAATGAGCAATGTCTGAAGGTTGATCTCATCAGTTTTGGCTCAAAGAGGAAATAAATAATTTAGTTGGGAACAGAATTTTATCTCACCCTATAATAAAGTAGGAGGGGAAAAAGGAAAGAAAAAGAAGGAGCAGGATAAAAGGGAGGGCAGAAGAATTAGGAGAAAAGGCTAAGAGAAGGAAGAAGGGGTGATAAAAAGTTAGGCAAGTGAGAGCAGTGTGTTAGAAAAAACAGTTCTAAATAGGGACAAAGTAAAAAGAAAGAACAAAAATATATAGAGGGGAGAAAATTTAATGGAGTGAAATACAGAGCTGATAGTCATAACTAAATGGAATGATCTGTTCCATAAAAGAAAAGCTAATAACACAGTGGATTAAAAAGCAGAATGCTACAATGCATCATTTACAAGAGAGAAATTTGGAACATACAGATACATACAGAGTAAAAGTAAAAGGCTAAAGCAGAATTTATTATTCTATTTTATTGGAAGCAAAAAAACCAAGGGTAGCAATTTTGGTCTCAGATAAAGCAAAAGTAAAAATAAATCTACTTAAAGGAGTTAAGGAAGGAAACTACATCTTGTTAAGCCCTGAAGTAGTATTGTTACTAAATATATATGCACCAAGTGATAGAGCATTCAAATTTTTAAAGAAGTTATTAAGCCAGATACAGCAAGAAATAGACAACAGAAATATATTAGTGGGGGACCTCAACATTCCCCTCTCAGAATTAGACAAATTTAATTACAAAATAAACAAGGAAGAAATTGGGGAGGTATATAGACTCCTAGAAAACTTAGAATAGATCTCTGGAGAAAATTGAATAGGAACAGAAAGTAATACACCTTTTTTCTCCTCAGTAAATGGCACCTAAAAATTGAGCATGCATTATGGCATAAAAATCTCACAATAAAATGCAGAAAGGTAGAAACAGTAAATGCTTACTTTTTGTTCCATAATGCAACAAAAATTGTATTCAAAAAGGGCAAGGGATAGACTAACACAAATTTGAAACTAAATAATCAAATTCTAAAGAATAAGTAGGTCAAACAACAAATAACAGAAACAATCCATAATTTCATCCAAGAGAATGACAAAAAATGAGACAACATCCCAGTACCTATGGGATGTAGTCAAACTAGAACTTTTAGGAAATTTTATATCTCTAAAAAGTTACATAAATAAAATAGAGAAAGAAGGGATCAATGAACTGGGAAAGCAATAAAACAGCTAGAAAAAAAACAAAATTAAAATTCCCAATTTAATACCAAATTAGAAATTCTAAAACTCAAAGGAGAGAGTAATAAAATTGAAACTACAATAACTATTGAACTAATTAATAAAACTAAAAGTTGGTTTTATCAAAAAACAGGTAAATGGATAAAATTTTGATTAATTTGATTGGAAACAGAAAAGAAAAAACTAATTACCAACATCGAGAAATAAAAGGGTGAATTTACCATCAATAAAAAAGAAATTAAAGTAATAATTAGGAGCTACTTTGCTCAATCGTATGCCAGCAACCCTGACAATCTAATCAAAATGACTAAATATTTACAAAAATATAAACTGCCCAGATTAACAAAAGAGGTAATGAAGCATTTAATAGTCTTGTTTTAGAAAAAAAGAAATTGAACAAGCCACCAAGAAACTCCCTGAGAAAAAATCTCCAGAGTCATATGCATTTACAAGTGAATTTACCAAACATTTAAAGAACAACTAATTCCAATACTGTGCAAAGTATTTAGAAAATTAGGTAAAGAAAGTGTCCTTCTAAATATCTTCTATGACACAATTATGGTACTGATACCTAAACCAGGAAGATCCAAATTAGATGAAGGAAATACAGATTAATCTCCCTAATGAATATTGATACAAAAATTTTAAATGAAATATTAGCCAGATCAGCAGGATAATACACTCTGAACAAGTGGGATTTATAACAGGAACGCAAAACTAGTTCAATATTAGGAAAGCTATTGCCATAATAAAAAATATCAATAACAAAACCAACAGAAATTGTATGATAATCTCAATGGATGCAAAACAAAATGCTTTTGACAGGATACAGCAACCATTTCTATTAAAAACTTTAGAGATTATAGGGATAAAAGTAATTTTCCTTGAAGCAATGAGCAGCATCTATCTAAAATCAATAACAAACATTATTTGCAATAGAGAAAATCTGAATGCATTACCAATAAGATCAGAGGTGAAACAATTTTCACGGTGATTATTCATCATTGTACTAGAAATTTTGGCTATAGCAATAAGAAAAGGCAAACAAAGAAATTATAATAGACAATGAGGAGATAAAGCTATCACTCTTTACAGATGATATCATGATATACCCAGAGAATCCTAGAGAATCATCCAAAACCTCACTTGACACAATTAACTTTTTTAGCAAAGATTCAGGATATAAAATAAAACCACACAAACCATCAGTATATATATATATATATATAGTATGTATATGTATTTATTTATACAGATATATATATATATATATATGATGAGCTTTGTTATAACTTACAAAGCTCATCATCAAGACATAGAAAGAGAAATTCTATTTAAAATAACTGTAGACAAAATAAAACATTTAGATTTCTACCTGCCAAGATTGACCCAGGAATTATATGAACAAAATTATAAAACACTTTTATTACAAATAAAGTCATATCTAAAGGATTGGAAAAATATCAATAGTCCATGGCTAGGCCAAGCTAATATGTTAAAAATAACAATTCTATGTAAATTGGTGTACTTGTTTAGTGCCATACCAAATGACTAAAAAAGTATTTCACAAAACTAGAAAAAATAAAAACAAAATTCATCTGGAAAAAAAGGGGGAAAATATTAAGGATATTAATGAAAAAATATACAAAGTATATTTTTGACCAAAAACTCTGTAATAAAGCATCAATCATGAACAATGTTTGGTACTGGATCAGAAATCATGTCGTGAATCAGTGGAACAGACTAGATACACATGACACAATAATCAATGACTATTGTAATATAATATTTGATGAATTCCAAATTCCAGATTCTGGGATAAGAACTCATTATTTCACAAAAATACTGGGAAAACTGGAAAATAATATATCGGAAACTTGATATACCTATATCTCACAACCCATACTAAAATAGTCAAAATGGGTTCATCATTTGGGCATAAAGGATGATATCATAACCAAATTTGGAGAACAGGGAATAATTTGTCAATCAGATCTTAGGGGAAGGGAGGAATTTGTGAACAAAAACTAAAGAAGATCATGAAATGGAAAATGGAAAACTTTTATTACCTTAAATTAAAATGTTTTCATACAAACAAAACTAACACAAATATGATTAAAAGGGAAATAGAAACTAGGGGAAAATTTACATTCCCTCGTTCTCATAAAGACCTTGTTTCAATTGATTTTTTAAAATATTTTTAGTAAAGCTTTTTATTTGCAAAACCTATGCATAGGTAATTTTTCAACATTGACCGTTACAAAACTTTCTGTTACAAATGTTCTCCTCCTATGCCCCATCCCCTCCCCTACATGGCAGAAATTCTAAAACATGTTAATTATGTTAAAATATTGTACAGATTCAATATGTGTATATATATTTATACAGTTGTCTTGCTGTACAGAAAAAAAAATGCTGAGACAGAAAACATAATATAAGCAAGCATCAATAGAGAGTTTGAAAATTCTATGTTGTGGTCCACACTCAGATCCCACAGGCCTCTCCCTGGGTGTAGATGGCTTTCTTCATCACTGAACAACTGGAACTCATTTGAAACATTTCATTATTGAAGAGAACCATGTCCTTCAGAATGGATCATCCTATAGTCTTATTGTTGCCGTGTACAATGATCTCCTGGTTCTACTTATTTCACTTAGCATCAGTTCATGCAAGTCTCTCCAGGCTTCTCTGAAATTATCCTGTTGGTCGTTTCTTATAGAACAATAATATTCCATGACATTCATATACCATAACTTATTCAGCCATTCTCCAATTGATGGGAATCCATTCATTTTCCAGTTTCTAGCCACTACATAAAGGGCTGCTATAAACATTTTGCACATGTGGGTCCCTTTCCCTCCTTTAAGATCTCTTTGGGATATAGGTCCAATAGAAACACTGCTTGGTCAAAGAGTATGCACAGTTTGATAACTTTTTGAGCATAGTTCCAAATTACTTTCCAGAATGGTTGGATCTTTTCACAGATCCACCAACAATGTATCAATGTCTCAGTTTTCTCACATCCCTTCCAAAATTTATCATTATCTTTTCCTGTCATCTTAGCCAATCTGACAGGTGTGTGGTGGTATCTCAGAGTTGTCTTAATTTTCACTTTTCTGATCAATAGTTATTTGGAGCACCTTTTCACATGACTAGAAATAGTTTTAATTTCATCATCTGAAAATTGTCTGTTCATATCCTTTGATCATTTATTGATTGGAGAGTGGCTTGAATTTTTATAAGTATGAAACAAACTATATATTTTAGAAATGAGGCTTTTATCAGAACCCTAAAATGTAAAGATGATTTCCCAATTCTTTGCTTCTCTCCTAATCTTGTCTGCATTAGTTTTGTTTGTACAAAAATTTTTAACTTAATATAATAAAAATTATCAAATCTCGTGTTCAATTAAAAGGTCCAATTCTTCTTTGGACACAAATATCTTCCTTTTCCACAAGTTTGAGAGGTAAACTATCCTATGTTCCTCTAATTTGCTTATAATATCACTCTTTATATCTAAATCATGAATCCACTTAGATATTATCTTGGCATGTGGTGTTAGGTGTGGGTGAAGCCCTAATTTCTTCCACACTAGTTTCCAATTTTCCCAGCAGTTTTTGTAAAATAGTGAGCACTTATCCCAAAAGCTGGGGTCCTTAAGTTTATCAAACACTAGACTGCTATACTTATTGCCTGGTTTGTCCTATCTTACTGTCCTATTCCACTTGATTGACTGCTCTATTTCTTAGTACCAAAAGGTTTTGATGACCACTGCTTTATAATATAATTTTTGATCTGACACAGCAAGGCCACCCTCATCAGCCTATTTTTTTTTCATTAATTCCCTTGAGATTCTTTACCTTTTGTTCTTCGAAATGAACTTTGCTACTATATTTTCTAGATCTGTAAAATAATTTCTTGGAGTTTAATTGGTATGGCACTAAATAAGTAAATTAGTTTGGGTAGTACTGTCATTTTTATATTCGCTCTGCCTACCCATGAGCACTTGATGTTTTTCCAACTGATTAGTTCTGACTTTATTTGTGTGGAAAGTGTTTTGTAGTTTAGTTTGTATAGTTCAAGACTATTCCTTGGCAGATAGATTCCCAAATATTTTTATACTATCAACAGTTATTTTGAATGGAATTTCTTTTTCTATCTCTTGCTGCTGAACTTTGTTGGAAATATATATATAAATGCTGCTGATTTATGAGGATTTATTTTGTATTCTGCAACTTTGCTAAAGTTGTGAATTGTTTCTAGCAGTTTTTAGTTGAGTCTCTAGGGTTCTCTAAGTATACCATCATGTCATCTGCAAAGAGTGATAGTTTGGTTTCCTCATTACCTACTCTAATTCCTTTCATCTCTTTTTCTTCTCTTATTGCCAAAGCTAACATTTCTAATACAATATTAAATAGTAAGGATGACAGTGAGCAGCCTTGTTTAACTCCTGATCTTACTGGGAATGGGTCTAGTTTGTCCCCATTAGATATGATACTTGCTGATGGTTTTAAATAGATGTTACTTATCGTTTTAAGGAAAAGCCCACTTATTCATATACTCTCTAGTGTTTTAAATAGCAATGGGTGTGGGAGTTTATCAAATGCCTTTTCTGCATCCATTGAGATAATCATATGATTTTTGTTAGTTTGGTTATTAATACAATTGATTATACTAGTAGTTTTCCTAATATTGAACCAGTCCTACATTCCTGGTATAAATCCTACTTGGTCATAGTATATTATCCTGGGGATGACTTTCTGTAATCTTATTGATAATATCTTAGCTAAGATTTGTGCATCTGGACTGATGCTGAGTGAGATCAACAGAGCCAGGAGAGCATTATACACAGCAACAGGACTATACGATGATAGGTTCTGATGGACATGGTTCTCTTCAGCAGTGATGTGATTCAAACCAGTTCCGTGAAGAAGATAGTCATGTACATCCAGAGAGAGGCCTGAGGGAGCTGAGTGTGAACCACAACACAGCATTTTAATGCTTTCTCTGAATATTTCGATGCATTTTGTTTTCTTTTTTAGGTTGTTTTTTTTTTCTCTCTTTCTAGATCTGATGTTTCTTGTGCAGTAAGATAACTGTATAGATATGTATACATATATTGTATGTGTCATATAATTTAACATATTTAGCATGTATTAGATTACCTGTCATCTAGGGGTGGCAGTGGGGGGAAGGAGGCGAAAAGCTTGGAACAAAAAAAAAGTTTTGCAAAGGTCAATGTAGAAAAATCACTTATATGTTATGTAAATAAAAAGCTTTTAATAAAAAAATTTGCATCAATATTCATTAGGGAAATTGGTCTATAGTTTTCTTTCTCTGTTTTGACCCTACCTGGTTTAGCTATCAGCACCATATCTGTATCATATAAAGGAATTTGGCAGTACACCTTCTTTCCCTATTTTTTCAAATAGTTTATATAGTATTGGAATTAATTGTTTTTGAATGTTTTGTAGAATTCACATATAAATCCATCTGTCTCTGGAGATTGTTTCTTAGGGAGATAAATAATAGCTTGTTCTATTTCTTTTTTCTAAAATGTGGCTATTTAAATAATTTATTTCCTCTTCTGTTAATCTGGGCAGTCTATATTTTAGTACATATTCCTCCATTTCATTTAGATTATCAAATTTTATGGCATAAAGTTGGGCAAAGTAACTCCTAATTACTGCTCTAATTTTCTCTTGAATGATGGAAAGTTCTCCCTTATCATTTTTGAGACTAACAATTTGATTTTCCTCTTTCCTTTTCCTAATCAAATTAACTAAAGGCTTATCTATTTTGTTAGTTTTTTCATAAAACCAACACTTAGTTTTATTTATTAATTCAATAGTTTTCTTATTTTCAATTTTATTAATCTCCCCTTTTATTTTCAGAATTTCCTATTTGGTATTTAATTGAGGGTTTTTAATCTGTTCTTTTTCTAGCTTTTTTAATAGTGAGCCCAATTCATTGATCTTCTCTTTCTCTATTTTATGCAAGTAAGCATCTAAAGATATAAAATTACCCCTTATAACCACTTTGGCCATATCCCATAAATTTTGATGTTATCTCATTATTGTCATTCTCCTGGATGGAATTATTGATTGTGTCTATGATTTGCTGTTTTACACATTCATTCTTTAAGATGAGACTGTTTAGTTTCCAATTAATTTTTAATGTATTTTCTACTGGCATTATATTGTATGTGATTTTTATTGCATGATGATCTGAAAAAGAAGCATTTACTATTTCTGCCTTTCTGCATTTGATTTTGAGGTTTTTATGCCCTAACACAGTGAGTTTTTGTACAAGTTCCATGAACTGCTGAGAAATTTTTCCAAACATCTATCATACCTAACTTTTCTAATATTTTGTTTACCTCCCTACCTTCTTCCTTATATATTTTGTGGTTTGATTTATCTAATTCAGAGAGAGCAAGGTTGAGGTCCTCCATTAGTATAGTTTTGCTCTCTATTTCTTCTTGTATCTCTCAACTTCTCCTCTAGGAATTTGGATGCTATACCACTTGGTGCATATATATTTAGTATTGAAATTGCTTCATTATATATGATACCCTTTATAAAATATAGTTTTCTTCTGCATCTCTTTTAATTAGATCTATCTTTGCTTGTTATTTGATCTGAGATCAGGATTGCTACTCCCCCCCCCTTTTTTTTCACCTGAAGCATAATAGATTTTGGTCCATCCCTTTACCTTTACTCTGTATGTATCTCTATGCTTTAGATGTGTTTCTTGTAAATAACATATTGTTAGATTCTGGCTTTTAATCCATTCTGCTATTTGCTTCCGCTTTATGGGAGAGTTCATCCCATTCACATTAACAATTAAAATAACTAAATCTATATTGCCTGCCATCTTATTTACCCAAAGTTATGTTTTCCTCTTTCCTTTCCCCTTTCTCCCTACCCTCTCCCCAGTATTTTGCTTTTGATGACCACCTTCCTCAAACAGTACGCCCCCCCCTTTAGAACCCCTTCCCCTTTTTTAAACCTTTTGCCTAATTCTTCTATTTTCCCTTCTATTAGTCTATCCCTTTCTTTTCTTCCCTTCCCTCCCATTTCCTTATAAAGAAGGACAAGTTTCTCTGTGAAACAAAATGTGTGTGACATACTGTTTCAGAGCCCAATTTGATGACAGTAAGATTCACACAATGCTCATCCCCCTCCTTTCTTTCCCTCAATTATATTAGTTTTTCTCTGCCTCTTTTCATGAGATATTCCCTTATTTTTACCTCCTTTTTTAACCTTATTCTACCTCCTTTTCATTCTTTTTTTCCAGTATGATAGCCCTTCCACCTCTAGTTTCTTTTTCATATTATCAAAGTAAAATAAAATTATAGCCCCATTCTTTAAGTATACTAATAGTAGAAATGTAGTTCTCAAGAGTTTTTCCTTTTTACCTTTTTATGCTTCTTGAGTTCTGTGTTTGGAAGTCAAATTTTTATTCAGATCTGGTCTTTTCATTAGAAATAGGTGAAATTCACCTATATCATTAAATGTCCATCTTCTTCCCTGGAAGAAAATTCTCATTCTAGCTGGATAGCTTATTCTTGCCTGTAATCCAAGTTCCTTTACCTTTAGGAATATCTGGTTCCAGGCCCTTCCATCTTCAATGTGGAGACTGACATCTTGTATGATTCTAATTACAATTCCTCCCTATTTGAATTGTTTCTTTCCAGCTGCTAGCAATATCTTTTCCTTGGTGTGACAGTCCTGAAATTTAGCCACAATATTCCTTGGTGATTTAATTTTGGGGTCGCTTTCAGAAGGTGATCCGTGAATTCTTTTGATGGCAATTTTGCTTTCTGATTTAAAAACATCAGGGTTGTTTTCTTTCATGATTTCCTGGAAGATAGTGTCGAGGCTTTTTTTTTTCATCATGGCTTTCAGGAAATCCAATAATCCTCATATTGTCTCTCCTAGATCTATTTTCCAGGTCAGTTGTTTTTCCTAAGAGATATTTCATATTTTCTGTTTTTTTTTCATTTTTGTTTGTTTTTTGTTTGACTGATTCTTGAAGTCTTATTGAGTCATTCACTTCCATTTGTTCAATTCTAATTCTTAATGTATTATTACCTTCAGTTGCCTATTTTAGCTTTTTTTTGTAACTGGCCAATTTAATTTTTTTTTGTTCATTGCAGACTTTTTCAATTTCACCAATTTTGTTTTTCAGTTAATTGGTGTCTTTTTCCATCTCACTATTTTTATTTTTCAATGAATTGGTGTTTTTTTTTTTTTTCATATCTCTTTTGGAGGGCATTATATCCTTCTTGCAGTGATCTCACTTCATTTCTGCATTTTTCTTCTAACTCTTTTGAGATTCTTTATGCAATCTTCCAGGTATGCCTTGTGAAATGGGGATCAACTCATGTCACCCTTTGTGGCTTCCTCTGGAGTTGCTTTACCTTTGGGAACTTCAGGATCTGGGGTCTGCCCTTCTTTCTCTCCATAAGAGCTCTCTATGGTGAGAGTCTTTTCTGTTTTTTTTTTTTTTTTTTTTTTTTTTTTTTTTTGGGGGGGGGATTTGAGGTCTGTTTAAAAGCAGAGAAGCAGAGGCTGTGGTAATTTGCCCTGGGGCTATTCGGCTGGGCTGTCCTGGTTAGGTCCTGTATTTGCAGTAGGTTACAATCTACCTTTTACAAAAGGCAAAACTGCCAAAGCACCTGCCTCCAATCAGGGCAGAGTGTCCCAAGAGTTTTGCAGGGAATTCCCAGGTGCTTAGAACCTGTCACACTGAGTCCCGTCCAGCTTCCTGTCCTCTCTCAGGAACTGCACCTGAGCAGGGCAAACTGCTCAACCTCCTGCCCAAATGAAACAGAACTGCCCCTGATCTTCTCCAAGGTAGCTTCTGCTAGGAATGTGGTGTAGTTCAAATATCTGTGGGTTCTTTGACTTAAAAATCAATTTAGAAGCTTAATCTGCTGTTGGTTTTAGAGAAAGTCAGAGGAGGACACAGAGAGTCATGACTTCACTCCACCATCTTGGCTTTGCCACCCAAAGACCTCATTTAAATATATATCTATATCTATATTTATATATGTATATATTTATGCAAATATAAAGAACTGTTTCAAATTTATAAGACTACAAGTCAGTTTTCAATTGATAAATGGTCAAAGAATATGAACACTTTTTAGATCATGAAATTAAAGCCATTAACACCATATATTTGTTATATAAAATACTCTGAATCACTATTGCTTAGAGAAATGCAAATTAAAACATCTCTGAGGTACTACCTCACACCTCTCAAGTTGACTTAGATGACAGAAAAAGATAATGATAAATGCTGCAAAAGATGTGGGAAAACTGGATCACTAAATTGTTGGTGGCATTGTGAAATGATCCAGTCATTCTGCAGAGCAATTCTCTGCAGTCCCAAAGGACAATCCAACTGTGAATAACCTTTGATACAGCAGTGTTTACTGGTTCTATATCCCAAAGAGATCATTAAAAAGGGGAAAAAAACCCACATGTGCAGAAATATTTGTAGCAGCTCTTTTTGTGGTAGCAAAAAGTGGGAAAGTGAGGAGATGCTCATCATTTGGGAAATGTCTAACCTGTGCTATATGGAAATAATGGGATATTATTGTTCTATAAAATGATGAACAAGGGACAGGTAGGTGGCACAGTGGATAGAGCACCAACCCTGAAGTCAGGAGGACCTGAGTTCAAATCTGGCCTCAGACATTTAACACTGCTAGCTGTGTGACCCTGGGCAAGTTGCTTAACCTCAATTGCTTCAGCAAAAAAAAAAAAAAAAAAAAAAAAAGAATATATTGTGCATGGTAACCACAAATTTATGTAATGATCCACTAAGAAAGACTTGGTTTTTATCAGTAGTGCAGAGATCTAAGGCAATCTCAAAATGGATAGAAAACTCCATTTGTATCCAGAATAAGAACTTTGGAAATTGAATGTAAATCAGCACACGCTATGTTCACTCTTTTTTTTTACTGCTTTTTTTTTTGTCTCTCATTGTTTTTGTCTTTTGTTCTGATTTTTATCTCCAAACATGATTCATAAAGAAATGTTTATTTAAAAAGTAAATATGTATAAACAGAAAAAAGAAAAAAATTAATAAAGAAAAAAAGAAAGAAGCTAATGACTCCAAAAATTCATCAAGAACATTCTGGACATCTATATAAAGGTATTAAGATGAATGGAATGCCACATAAAAATATAGCTATTGATTCTATTTGACAAAAACAAAGCCTACACAAAGAGAAGAGATATGAAACAAGACAGAGAACATAGGTGGGAATCAGATTGTGGAGAACTGAAATGCCAGGCTCTTTGTCATACATTGAAAATAGCTATATGACACAGTAGATAGCACTGTGCTGTGGAGACAGAAAGATATGAGTTCAAATACAGCCTCAAACTATCTGCATGACCATAGTCAAGTCATTTTAGTCTTCCTCAGTAAACTTTCAGTATCCTTGCCAAGAAAATTCCACATGCAGTCACAAAGTATCAGATACTATTGAAAAACAACTAAAAAACTGCAACATGTTTTGCATTCCCAATCTCTCCTTCCATAAGTTTCTTTTCAGCTACACTGTACAAGTGGCCCTGATATAATGACTCTTTTCCCCCTCCTTTGTCCAAGGTAGATGTCATCAAATTTAAACGACCCAGAATAGAGCTGATTTAAATAGTAGCAATAATTTGGTTTTGTAGTTTGAGATACCAGAATGATTCTAATTTGAGTAAGTACAAACTCAACATTTGATGTAGTTGTATTAGGACAAATTGCAGCAAGGAATTGAGGTATTTATCTCTATAATTGAGGCCAAGTCCCCACTTTGGTATAAATTATTAGAATTTTCCAGCTACATAAAACTGCACTTAAAGATAAAATCTCCAATTCTACTTCTAGGATTGTTCAAAGTGGTACCTTGGAAAAGAACTATCTCACTCAATTAAATTAAATTGTATTGTCATTAGAAGGGCATCAAAATCTATTTCTTTGAAATAAAAATCAAAACAAAAATGTATGCCTTCTATTTTAATTTTTTTTTGCTTTATTGCTGAGGCAGTTGGGGTTAAGTGACTTGCCCAGGGTCACACAGCTAGGAAGTATTAAGTGTCTGAGGCCAGATTTGAATTCAGGTCTTCCTGACTTCAGGGTTGGTGCTCTATCCACTGTGCCACCTAGCTGCCCCTTTAAATATTATTTATATGAAATTAGGAATGTAATTTGACATAATTTTAAATAACAGTATTGGCTGCACTATTAGAAACAGCTGATGAAATCACATATAGAGTGAGGGACCTGCAGCATATATTTGACTTCAGATACTTACTAGTTGATTCTGGTAAATCATTTTAACTTCTGTTTGCCTGTTTCCTCCACTGTAAAAACGGAGTCTAATAGCACTTATCTCTGGGGTTCTTGTGAAGATCAAAAGAGATATAATTTGTAAAACATATTAAGCTCTATAGACATTCATTAGGCATTATAGAAGTACCTATTCTCTCCCCTCATATAAATTAATCATATTTATATTAATAAAACAGGAACGATGAACCCTGTAACATTTATGTTTTATGATTGTTGTAAGAATTAGTGATATAGAACATTCAAAGAACATTCAAAACTCACCACTATATTAGTGCTGATTGTTATTTTATTCTTTCCAATTCAACTCCCTCTTTGGTAGAGGTTCTCCACTAGCTGGTCTGTCTACTCAGGGGTAACTTGTCTTTGAATACACTCACTAATTAGAGAATTCCTGACTTAGCTCTCCATTTCTTGAGAAGAATCAGGCATGCTGGTCATTTCACCATGAGCTGGACTCCTGCAACTCTACTTTCAAACTCCCCTGTGTTTTGTCTTCCCTTATTACAAATTCTCAAAGAACCATTTTCTTTTCTTTTATTTCTATAATCAGCAAATAGCACATTGCTTTGCATCTGTAAAAAGTTTAATAAATGGTTTAGATATCTATTTTCCTATCATTAGTTTTATCTTCATCACCATCATCATCCTCTTTCTACTATTTTTATTGCTGCAGACAGTACATAAGACTTAATAACGTATTAGCATTGAAAATTCCAGGGTAAAATAGTATAGTTTTAGTCAAAAGGTTTAGATTGAAATACCAGTTCCACCTTTTACTAGTTTGTGACCCTAATCAAGTAATTTAGTGTCTCTGAATTTTTATTTTTTTTACCTGTAAAAGAGAGACAATCGAATCTACTGTTCTTACATCACTGGCTTCTTGGAAAGATTACTGGAGATACTTTCTGTTAAAAAAAAGACAACTGTAAACCATAATGTGCTTTAGAAATTACATCGTTATTGCTGCCTTTCTGTTTTACTTTTGTTCTTTATTAAGTTTTCATCTTTTTCAATGGAGTTCTCAGAGAAACTCAGGACAAATTGTTGCTCTGCTACTCTTGTTGTTTAATCATTTTTCAGTCATGTCTGACTCTTCATGAACTCATTTATGGTTTTCTCGGCAAAGATATTGGAGTGGTTTGCTATTTCCTTTTTCATCTCATTTTACAGATGAAAAACTAAGACAAACTAAGTGACTTATTCAGCATTCCACAACTAGTAAATGTCTGAGACAAGATTTGAACTTAGAAATAAGAGGTTTCCTAAATCCACGTCCAGTGCCTTATCCATTGCATCACGTAGCTTGTTTATTTTTCATTACATATTTAATATTTGGACTAGTGCAAAGGTAGAATGAATAACTTATTTTTTATAATTCAATAAAAGTATTAGGCCATAAACTCATCTTATGTAGGCTTATTGAACATTTATCCTCAGTACAAATACAATAGTAATTCAGATTTGTGATATGTATTTCATTTTGGTTCTCAAATGATTTGGATTTTTCCTGGTAGTTCTTTTTATTTTGAAAGTCTTTCATTTAAAAGCATTGAGATTGGATGTGTTATAGTTGGATCTAGTAAATTTTTTCTTAAATATTTTTATTAATATTATATTTGTTCAATTGAAGGCAACACTACAATTTGGTGAACAACTCAAGAATTTATATCCAGAGATCTGTATTGACAATATGAGGACTTATCTTCTTTTCCTTGATGAAATATCAGAAGCTTTTGATGGATAATTCTAGTAACTAGTATATCTACTGAGATATTCCTTGGGTGCTAAGTTTTTACAAATTTTCAAAAGATGTTAGATTTTCTTCTATTTTATTTTTTAATCTGCATTCATCAGTAAACTAGATTTCTATGATTTATGATGGGAGATGACCAGATTTCAAAATGCTATTCTAAACTTGTGCTTCTATAAACACATCTGTGTAACTCACCCATTTGTCAGACACTTCTTTGTTGACATATTGTTGGTGGAGTCCATGTGAATGTTGTCCATGGAGTGTTCCATTGCCTCTATTCAGAAGTTAAAATACATCGGATTATATCTGGCAAATCCTGTGGCATGTTCTTACTGTTAGGCTTTATTATTTCTCTGTGAGGAGATGTCCCTTATTCCAAGAGTAATTCTGTAAAATTTTAACTTGATTGTCAATGTTCTTTGAAATTACTTACCACTTATTTTCTTTCTTTTTGATACATTAGTATAAATCTTCCTAGATTACTTTAGGGTAGTAGCCAATCATAGAAATTCAACTAAATTATACAGTTTTTGTTTAAATGCTTTCTAAATTTTTATTTTATAGTTTTAACAGTACATTCTAGGACTAATATTATGCAGATGTTTATTGCTTTAACTTTGTTTTTTTCCATTGGAATATGATTTGAGAATGGTGACTTTATTAATTTTCAAAACCACTTCTTTCTTCTTGGTATTTTTATGCTTTAAATGTCTTTCCTGAAGGAAATGAGAGTATTTCTAAGTGTTGACATCACTCATTGGTTAAAATTAATCCTGAATTTTAATACTTCTATTTTTCTTCGGCATACATTAAAATGTCAGTATTTCTTGTTCAAATTGCAATATCATTGAAGAAAAATTGCATGAGGTAAAGATGTTTAATATATTTTTCAGAAGGACTATATAATTTGATGTGAGCCCTGTGCATTTTTCCTTTCTCCAGGCTCTACAAAAAGTAAAACTATTGGCTTTTGTATATAGTCTGATTAAGTTATGCTCACTTTTAAGTCATGCATTGCTTCTGGCACCATATCCCATCTACCTTTATCTCACCAAAACCTACCACAGTATTTCACATTTAGTAGGAAAAAAGAAATATTTATTGAATAGTTACAATACAATATATGGACCAATATCATCCACTCTCTGTCATTCTAGGGCATGTAATTTTAAGTATTTCATAGAGAAATTCGAACTAAACTGAAGCCAAAGGACTGAACTCTCTTGTCCTTCCATTCAAGCAAAAGCTCCTAAACAGTAATTCAATGACAGTGGCATAATCTAATAAACTATATCACCTTAGACAAGTCATTGAACCCTGTATGCTCCAGTTTCTTTATCTGTAAAATAGGATAAATAATAACATTTATCTTTCAGAGTTGTAAGGATCAAAGAAAATATTTCCAAGGCTCTTAGCAAATCTTAAAACACCATATAAATGCAATCTATAAAAATCAACTTTCTAAAGGTTGGGATACTGTAGTCTGTTGCATTAGTGGAAGAGAAAAATAGTCTTTTAAGCTTGCACATTATTTACTCACTAAATTCACTAACCAGGACTAAATATTCCAGATCTAAAGATTTTGATATTTTTCAGGGTTTTTTTGAGTTTAAATTACTTAGCTATCAGAGCAGAGATGTGTCACCTACCATCAACTAGATGAATATTATTTCTTATTCCAGGGGAAAAATGTTGGCTGACTGATGGAATGTCCATTGGCTGTCAGTTGAAATATGACACCTTCTAATTCTGCCAGACATGGAAAAACTGATGTGTATAAAGGCCAGATCCCTTTAAAAATATTTCTTTATAAAGCTTTTTATTTACAAAACATATGAGTGACCTTTCAACATTGACCTTTGCAAAAAAATTTTTTTTCCCAAGCTTTTCCTTTCCTTCCCCCTACCCCCCACCCCTAGATGACAGGTAATCTAATACATGCTAGATAGGATAAATTATATGACAAATACAATACATGTATACATATCTATACAGTTATCTTATTGCACAAGAAACATCAGATCTAGAAAGAGAAGAAGAAAAAAAAACAACCTAAGAAGGAAAACAAAATGCATGGAAATATTCACAGAAAGCGTTAAAATGTTGTGTTGTGGTTCACTCTCAGTTCCCACGGGTCTCTCTCTGGATGTATAGGACTATCTTCATCACTGAACAATAGGAACTGGTTTGAATCACATCATTGTTGAAGAGAACCATGTCCATCAAAATTGATCATCATATACTCTTGTTGCTGTGTATAATGTTCTCCTGGTTCTGCTGATTTCACTCAGCATCAGTTCATGCAAGTCTCTCCAATCCTCTCTGAAATCCTCCTGTTGGTCATTTCTTACAGAACAATAGTATTCCATAACATTCATATACCATAATTTACTCAGCCATTCTCCAATTGATGGGCATCTTTTCAATTTCCAGTTTCTTGCCACTACAAAAAGGGCTGCCACAAACATTTTTGCACATGTGGGTCCCTTTCCCTCCTTTAAAATCTCTTTGGGATATAGGTCCAGTAGAAACACTGCTGGGTCAAAGGGTATGCACTGCTTGATAACTTTTTGAGCAGAGCTCCAAATTGTTCTCCAGAATGGTTGGATCCATTGACAGTTCCACCAATAATGTATCAGTGTCCCAGTTTTCCCACATCCCCTCCAACAGTTATCATTATCCTTTCCTGTCATTTTAGCCAATCTGACAGGTGTGTAGTGGTATCTCATAGTTGTCTTAATTTGCATTTCTCTGATCAATAGTGACTTGGAGCACCTTTTCATGTAACCGGAGATAGTTTCAATTTCTTCGTCTGAAAATTGTCTGTTCATATCTTTTGACCATTTGTCAATTGGAGAATGGCTTGAATTCTTATATATTTGAGTCAATTCTCGATATATTTTAGAAATGAGGCCTTTATCAGAACCTTTGGATGTAAAAATATTTTCCCAGTCTACTGCTACCCTTCTAATCTTGTCTGCATTCATTTTGTTTGTACAAAAACTTTTTAACTTGATATAGTCAAACATCTATTT
>JAJPUD010022869.1:3423-20750 GCA_023553655.1 Myrmecobius fasciatus | reverse complement strand
ATCCCTAGATGACAGGTAATCTAATACATGCTAGATAGGATAAATTATATGACAAGTACAATACATGTATACATATCTATACAGTTATCTTACTGCACAAGAAACATCAGATCTAGAAAGAGAAGAAGAAAAAAAACAACCTAAGAAGGAAAACAGAATGCATGGAAATATTCACAGAAAGCGTTAAAATGCTGTGTTGTGGTTCACTCTCAGTTCCCACAGGCCTCTCTCTGGATGTATATGACTATCTTCATTGCAGCACAACTGGTTTGAATCACATCATTGTTGAAGAGAACCATGTCCATCAAAATTGATCATCGTATAGTCTTGTTGCTGTGTATAATGTTCTTCTGGTTCTGCTGATTTCACTCAGCATCAGTTCATGCAAGTCTCTCCAATCCTCTCTGAAATCCTCCTGCTGGTCATTTCTTACAGAACAATAATATTCCATAACATTCATATACCATAATTTATTCAGCCATTCTCCAATTGATGGGCATCTTTTCAATTTCCAGTTTCTTGCCACTACAAAAAGGGCTGCCACAAACATTTTTGCACATGTGGGTCCCTTTCCCTTTAGGCAGTTGATTAATAGCTTATTCTATTTCTTTTTCTAAAATGGGGCTATTTAAATAATTTATTTCCTTTTCTGTTAACCTGGGCAGTCTATATTTTTGTAGATATTCCTCCCTTTCATTTAGATTATCAAATTTATTGGCATAAAGTTGGGCAAAGTAACTAATTATTGCTCTGATTTCCTCTTCATTGGAGGAAAGTTCTCCCTTATTTTTGAGACTAACAATTTGATTTTCCTCTTTCCTTTTTCTAATCAAATTACTAAAGGCTTATCTATTTTGTTAGGTTTTTTCATAAAACCAACTTTTATTTATTAATTCTGTAGCTTTCTTATTTTCAATTTTATTAATCTCCCCTTTTATTTTTAGAATTTCCAATTTGGTATTTAATTGAGGGTTTTTAATTTATTCTTTTTCTAGTTTTTTTTTAATAGTAAGCCCAATTCGTTGATCCTCTCTTTCTCTATTTTATGCAAGTAAGCATCTAGAGATATAAAATTACCACTTATAATTGCTTTGGCCGTATCCCACAAATTTTGGTATGTTGTCTCATTATTGTCATTCTCCTGGATGAAATTATTGCTTGTGTCTCTGATTTGCTGTTTCACCCATTCATTCTTTAGGATTAGATTATTTAATTTCCAATTAACTTTTGATCTATTTTCTCCTGGGCTTATATGGCATGTGATTTTTATTGTAACATGATGTGAAAAAATTGCATGTATTATTTCTGCCTTTCTGCATTTGATTTTGAGATTTTTTTGCCCTAAGACGTGGTCAATTTTTGTATAAGTTCCATGAACCGCAGAGAGAAAAGTAAACTCCCTACTATCTCCATTCAATTTTCTCCAAAGATCTCTCATACCTAACTTTTATAACAATTTGTTTACCTCAATTTCTTTCTTATTTATTTTGTGGTTTGATTTATCTAATTCTGAGAGAGTAAGGTTGAGACTGCCCACTAGTATAGTTTTGCTGTCTATTTCTTTTTGCATCTCTCTTAATTTCTCTTCGAAGAATTTAGATGTTATACCACTTGGTGCATATATATTTAGTATCGATATTGCTACTTTATCTATGGGACCCTTTAGTAAAATATAGTTTCCTTCCTTATCTCTTTTAATTAGATCTATCTTGGCTTTTACTTGATATGAGATCAGGATTGGTACCCCTGACTTTTTTTGTTCACCTGAAGCATAATAGAAGATTCTGCTCTAGCCCTTTACCTTCACTCTAAATATGTCTCTATGCTTTGAATGTGTTTCTTATAAACAACATATTGTAGGATTCTGGCTTTTAATCCAGTCTATCTGCTTCCGTTTTATGGGAGAGTTCATTTCATTCACATTCACAGTTAAAATAACTAATTCTGTATTTCCTGCCATCTTATTTACCCAAGGTTAAGTTTTTCTCTTTCCTTTTCCCTTTCTCCCTTCCCCCTTCCCCAGTATTTTGCTGTTGATGACCACCTCCCACCAATAATCCTCCTCCCTTTAGAGCCCCTCTTTTTTACACCTTTCCCCTAATTCTTCTATTTTCCCTTCTCCCTTCTTTTCCTCCTTTTCCTCCCACTTCTCTATAAGGTGTGACAAGTTTCTCTGTGAAACCAAATATGTCTGATATTTTCTTTTAGAGTCCAATCTGATGAGAGTAAGATTCACCTCCCTTCTTTCCCTCAATTATACTAGGTTTTCTTTGCCTCTTCATGAGATTTTTACCTTATTTTTACCTCCTTTTTTAAACCTTATTTTACCTCTTTTTTTCCTTTTTCCAGTATGATCCCCTTTCCACTCTAGTTCCTTTTTTATATTATCAAAGTAAAATTAAATTATACCCACATTCTCTAAGTATACCCTTAATAGAAATATAGTTCTCCAAAGTCTCTCCTAGCCTCGCCTCCTAGCCTTGCCCCTCACTTAGTCCCTCCTCCTAGTCTTGCTTCTCCTCATCACCTGACCCCTCCTCCTTGCCTCCTTCCTTCCTTCCCCCATTCTGTGGTCATGACCTTTGTCCATTCACCCACACCCAATCATCAGCAATTAAGTTTGTATTGAAAGGAGGTATTCAATATTGGAGGGTGTGATTCTCCTTTCAGCAGCAGAGCACTGCCTTGAAGCAAGCCGTTTTCTAAGACCAATTTAAATAGCCATTATCATTATGATAAAGCCATTATCAGCAATCTTGACAATCTAGGGGTCTCATGTTTCTCAAGGAAATCACAAACCACACCCTTTGATCCTCAATTCAAGGACAAACTTCTCAGGGTCCAGTTTCCCAGACCCTAACAAAGGTATATGGGAGTTTTAAAAGATGTATATTTTTATTTACAAAGTTGATTGAAAATTGTGGAGAAAACTTCATTTGAACTATTGGAGAGGTTCTTGGGGATGCATATTCTGGAAGTCCTTGTATTTGGGAATGTTTTGTGGGAAAGCAACAGATTTACTTTCCCAGATTTGGCTCAGTTATGACAAAAGTTATTTTGCATTTTATAATTATTAACCAAATAATGTTATGAGAAAATGACATATTTGGTGCCAAGATAAAGCAAATTTAGGATTTAAAATTTGTATTTAATCCAAAAACAGTTAAAAATTAGTGAAATATATAATCTAGCATAATTTGGCATAGTGTACTGGGTCATTTCACAAGAGACCTGAGAGCATTAAAGCCAACCCCATATTCACCTTGATTTCATGGAAAAGTTGTCTTCACCATTGTAAATGCTATGATACCATAATTAGGCAGGGAAATTTAACATGCACTCTCATCTTTTTGTCTCCATGATTTTATTGGTGTTGCTATTTATTGGTGGTCCATGCATTATCCTATGTACTTTTTGCTCAGATTTTTCTCATAAATTCTCTGTAGAAAATCTATTCATTGTACTAGAAACCTTCCTCTTATTTCTTAAGTATCTTGTTAATATTCTAGTACCATTCTGACTCTCCATTTACTCACTTATATTTACCTGATCAATGTACAGCCTATCTTTCATCCTAACCATAGACATTCTTGAAAATGCCTTTCATTCCAATTCTTCAATTGAAACCATTTCTTCCATACATTATACAGCATATCTTTGTGCAACCTAAGTCTTTTCATTGCTCTTTGAAATATTTAAAAATTTAATTGTGAAGATTTCATAAACTTTTAGTTATCCAGAATCCCTGTTGAAATATTAATGCTAAAGAGATGGGTAAATTTTTGTAGCAATGTGCAGTTTGAGAATCTTTGAAAGCACTGTGTGTCTTCTCAAAAGTCATCCATCCCTTTCTGGCCCCAGTATAATTGTCTATCTGTAGTACTTGTAAACAGATAAATATAGTGATAAACTAACCATTGGGGCTAGAAATTCAGCTGTCTCTTTTAATATGTAGTATATAGTTTCCATTAACTTTGCTTTTTCCACATGGATGGTTAAACAAATTTCGTTAATATTCTTACAGATATCTCTGTACTCTCCTTAATCTGTATATTACAGTATGCATACTCATGTAATTGATGGAAATTGAAGTATTTGGAAACACTATTAATTAAGAATTATCATTTTTTTGGACCTTACACAGATTATCTTCCATGACATTGATGAACACTTTGGGTGAATGTGTGACCCACCTTTTGACAATCTTATTACTGAGTATGCCATTCAAGTTATCTCTACAGTCACATATTTTCTAACTGGCTAGGACTTGATATTTACATGGGTAATTCCTATTCTAATGAGAGCCTTTAATCCTATCTTGGTGCTACTGAGTAGACTGCTTTCTTTTTAGGTAGCATGGCAGACAAAGAGTCAAGAAGATTGGAGTTAAAATATGGCCCCTGGTGCTTGGTAACTGTGCGATCTTGGGCAAGACTCTTGTTTGTTTCAGTTTCTTCAAGTGTAAAATGGGAATGATGACAGTGCCTACATTGTATAATAGTTGTGAGACTCAAATGAGATATGCCTAGTATATGATAGATGTTATATAATCTTTTTTCTTTCCCTCACTCTTCAAAATGATAAATACGGTGATATCTTAAATTTTAATTTTGAACAATCAGCTATACAGATATTTTCTATTCTAGAATGTTATCTATGAGAGCCTTTCTATACCTTTTTCATTTCATTGAGGATATTCTCATTGCATTTTTAATTTAAGTATAAAATATGGGGAGCAAAGGATATCCTCATAGAAATAACACAATAACTAAAGAATGAAATAAATGTTTTATAGGAAAAATGAATACATATCAGTTTCTAGGTTTTTTCTTTTACATATTTACTTTAGAAATTTATTATAGTGAATGGTGTCTTTCTAATTGACTTGAAAAGTCTATATAGCAATACAGTATTAAGTGGTTAGAATTTTTCAGTCATATAGAAATGGAATAAGGACTGACCCCGATCGTATTGACTGGATGGAAGTTGACTGCATCTTAATGTGTTTGCTGTCTGGGTCATTTTCACCAAATACTGCAGACATGAGAGATTCTACTGCCCATTGGGAAAGATTTCTCATTCTTTTGCAGGGAATCTGCATAAAAATTTTATGAAATACTTTAGGAATCCCCATTGCAAACACTAGAAAATCCAGACACATGTAATTTACATTAATGACCTTTTTCTCCTGTTGAAATTGTCAAACACTAGATTGCTATAGTTATTGACTTTTGTCCTGTGAACCTAACCTATTCCACTGATCAACTACTCTGTTTCTTAGCCAGTACCATATGGTTTTGGTGACCACTGCTTTATAATATAGTTTTAGATCTGATATAGCTAGCCCACCTTCATTTGCTTCTTTTTTTTAATTCCCTTGAAATTCTTGACCTTTTGCTCTTCCAGGTGAATTTTGTTGTTATTTTTTCCAGTTTCTTGGGAATTTGATTGGTATAGCACTAAATAAATAAATTAGTTTAGGTAGTATTGTCATCTTTGTTATATTTGCTCAACCTATCCAAGAGCACTTGACATTTTTTCCAATTGTTTCAATCTAACTTTATTTATGTGGAAAGCGTTTTGTAGTTTTGCTCATATCAATCCTGACTTTCCCTTGGCAGATATATCCCCAAATATTTTATACTATCGATAGTTATTTTGAACGGAATTTCTCTTTGTATCTCTTGCTGTTGCATTTTCTTGGTGATGCATAAAAATGCTGGTGATTTATGTGGATTTATTTTGTATCCTGCAACTTTGCTAAAGTTGTGGATTATTTATAATAGTTTTTAATTGATTCTCTAGGGTTCTCTTATTTTTAAGAATCTTGAAATATACAAAGACCATTTCCTCAGTACTGCCCCCAGTAAGTTAGGGTAACTAAAAAGATAACTTGTGGGCATTTTGTTGATTGTTTAAAATTAGAAAATGAGAATAGTAAATTCATTTTGTTAGGCAGTTGGGATAACTTATCTTGAAATAGCACTTTGTACTTGGAATTAGGCCAAGAAAATAATTAGAATGTCCATACCCTTTGACCCAGAGATTCTACTGCTAAGAAAATGCCCCCAAAGACATAAAAAGATCACAATTACACCAAAAGTTGTTAGCATCCCTTGAAACAAAATGCTGTTCTTTCAGTTAGGGAATGAATAAACAAAATGTATTATGCCCATCTAAAAATCTATTACTATCTAACAAGAAATTATAATTAGAAATGATTCAGAGAAACATGGGAAGAAGACATAAACTGATAAAATATGCAAACCAGGAAAACAGTATACAAAATAACTGAATAAAAAGAATAAAAACAACATAAATTAAAAATATATTGTAACTGATGTCTGAGGTTGGTCTTGAGAAAGAGAAGAGAATATGTACCTTCCTGCTTTCTTTGTGGTGGTGATATACATGTGGAACATTGATTGATGTCTCTGTAAAATGGAAGTTTGGGGAGGAACTAGCCAATTAAAGGAAGGGACTTTTAGGATAGAGGATATATTCAGTATGAGGAATACAGGGGTAGAATGATAAAGAGGGTTTGTTTGTTTTTTTGAGGGGGGGTTGGTTGTATTGTCTACTTTCTCTAGAAAGTCTTCAGCCTGGAGGAGAAAACAGGTTGAACAGAGAATCAAAATGAATAGAATTCAGAAGGCATGGAGAAATTGACATTTGAATCAGAGGGTTATTCAGTGAAGTTAATCATAGATTCTTAAAGTGGTGAAATAAGCTTACTCTAGAATATTCTCACAAGAATCTCTTTTTGAAAAACATAGCATGATGATGTCATGTATGAATAATCACCTCATTATTGGTTTTATAATTTCTGGTTCAGGCAAGAGATTTTATGCAAGTGAATTGGCGGGTTTCCTCCCTCCTGCTGTTATTCCCAACCCTCTGAGAGTATTCTGAGAACAGTATCATTGCACTATCTTCTTTCTAGAGGGTCCCAAGTGTTCCAGTACAATATATTAGAATATATACAATCCCTAAATGGTTGATTTTTCTCGATTGATGAACAAAAAGCATAGAAGGGTGCTTGTTAGCTATCATTAGATTCATGATAGTAGCTTTACTAAACTTTTCCTCTGATTTGTTTTACTCCCTATCAAGTAGATAACTTCTTATTGATTATTGTCATGGTTGATCAGGTAAGCCTCTATTAACCCTCTTCCTTAAAAGAAATTTAAAGAATTCCATATGGCAGCAATCATTCTAGCTTTTCAGGCCCATGGGACTTACATTTCTTCCATCTTTAGGTTCTTGTTCTTATTTAAAATATTTTGGTATTTTCCAACCGTTATATTGAGGAGTGGGGGTGATGGACACAAAAAAACTTTTTGAAAATATGAAAAAGAAACTAATCTGTTACTAAGTAGCAAAAACTGAATCTTAAAAGTCAAGTTTATTTTTCCACATTCTTTCTTAACACCCAGAGCAGTAGCAAAACAAATCCTTTCAAAACTATTTGATATATGCCTTATAGCAGTACTTTTCAATATATAAAATTAGCAAGGTAATGAAAAGAAAATTTCATATAAAACAAGTTGAGGAGAGCAAATTGGAAATTGTAAATAAAAATAAATTATATTGCATTTATATTGTAAAATTTGAAGCAGCAGCTCAAAATAATAAAATTATATATTTGAATAAAATTCATTTTGTGTCTACTTCCCAACCTCCAACAAATGTGTCCTTTATAGACTCAAGCAACAGCAAAGCCAATTGGCACTCTCCCACTCCCTGTGAAAAG
This sequence comes from Myrmecobius fasciatus, assembly GCA_023553655.1. NCBI lineage: Eukaryota > Metazoa > Chordata > Mammalia > Dasyuromorphia > Myrmecobiidae > Myrmecobius > Myrmecobius fasciatus. The sequence goes on along the minus strand of JAJPUD010022869.1, from coordinate 12,997 downwards.
CAGGTGATAGATGCCTGACAACTTGACTAATTCCTCTGCATCCACCAAAGTTTGAGAGGCAGAATAATGTACTGGGAAAATTCCCAGACCTAAAATCAGGATAAATCCAAGCTGAACTTTATCTTTAAAGACTTCTATTTGTTCACTGTGGGCAATTCACTAAATGTCTGAGAGCCTTGGTTTCCTTATCTCAAAAATGGAAATAGTTGTAGTACTTAAAGTATTTAGATCATAGATTACACATGTGTATGTAATCTTTGCAAAAGTATAAAGTGCTATATTAACAAATGCTATTCTTTTTATTCTTATTCTCTATCTGATTCCTGATTAAAGGCTCTAGTTCTGATCTTTTCTTTCATTCTTCATGTTTTTCTGATTGCTCACTTGTTCAGCCTTCTCACCCTGGACTTAACATACTCTTTGACATGTCTCAGGATGTGAGGCTATCCATTAACAAGGTACCTTATACTCCTCCATTGCTTAATATTCAATTTTGGAGAATATTTTCATCTGATTTTTGTTCTGCTTGGATATTTTTTATATTCAGATATTTTGTCTGACTTCAGTGATATGCTAGTTAAAAACAATGATGACAGTTTTGATTGCATTCACAAATATACGGTTGTTGTGTAATTTTACTTAAAATTAGACCAAGACTTTGGGATAATAACAGGGATTTAAGGTTCAGCAAATTGTTATAGCTTATATTGGCTTGAGGGTCATATTCAGTTCAAGTCCCTAATTTTATAGTAAGCATTGTTCTTCTCATACAGAACTTTATATAAATCTGCTCTTTTCAACTCTCCATATTGAAAAGTATTGAGAATGGTTGAAAAACTAAATGAATTAAACAAAGGAGATGCACCCATGAAACGAACATGGGAAGGAAATATTTATAATGGTAGGAAAAAGCATTTTCCAATATTGGGGAAGGATGGAGAGAGCATTTTCACAGAGTGTTTTTCTTCTCCTTAGTGGTAAAGATCATTCACGATCTGAGACTATTCACTATATTCTGTTGACCTACCCTGAGGCTCTGTTCACTTCACAGCCATTTTTTCCCTCAATAGTTAGAAAGTTTTTTCCTTTATGAAAATTGTAACATTTTATTTTGACCATAGAAGGAAATGTAAAGCTAGTGGAAGAGAAGGACAGTTTAGAGGAGGTTGAGAGAAATGTTACTTTCAAGCATTTATCAGGGACTGTTATTTGTTGCTCTTTCATTCAACCTCATCTAGCTTTCATCTTAATGGTAGAGGATTGAAGCAATACACTGGTTATTTGTTTAATACAGTGATTGGTTTTGTTCTTTCTCCCTTCCCTGCACTTTCAGAACTGCTAAATCAATCAAAAAGAGTTATTGCTCTGCTGGGCATTAGCATAGGTTTAGATGTTTCTGCTTCAGGGTCTGCTTTCTAACCAAAATGCTTTTAAGTCTAAAATGGAGAGTAAACAGTATTACTGCTGCTGCTTTGAGGTGGGCAGTTTCCTTACGACCCATATACATTGGAAAATGAGCATGTTTATGTTAGTGATTATTCTGGTTTAGTTTACATGACTTGGGAAATATTTTTTCTCACCTAAATATTAACCCCTTTATTTTATTCTACTGTGCTGAGTAATTTTTAGTTAAAAGCTAAAAATTCTTGGATTTTAGAACCTCTGACTTTGGTAGGATAAGTGGAGGTTAAAATTCAAAAAAGTTGCCGCTAGTGCAGAATTCTTTTTTATGTAATTTTAAGACTGAAACATTTCATAATTGGAGGTAACAATTTAAAAGTACAGTTTAGACTGTTTGAAATATAGATTGAAGCTTAAGGATTTCTTCTAGCAGACTGAAGTAGTAGAACAATTAACAATATAACAAAATATTAGATCTAGAAGATCTAGAGATCATTTGGTTCAACTCCCTGATTTAAGAGATGAAGAACCTGAAGTATATGGGATTGAAAGAACCTGCCTATTTGCTAAGTGCCAGAGCCAGATCTTCTAAAACCAAGTTCAGCCTTTTCCACAATATTTGTATAACTGTGTGTGTGATGTGAGCATTCATGTTTTTAAAATAAAAAAAATAGTACAAATGTTGTAATCCATTAGATGTTCTGAAAAAATATTATGAAAATAATTTTAAATCTCAAATAATTGTGGAGTATCAAAAGTTATATGCAAGAAACTCTATAAAAATGATCGTTAACTCATGGCTTCTGTTTTGCCAATATACTTACAATTTTAAAATAATATGTTATAACAGTAGGAACACTTTGGGGTCTGAATTGAAGTAGATGATCTCTAAGAACCCTTCCCACTTTCATACTCTTGATAAGGAGCTAATGGAGTTTAATGAATGGGGATTGGTGGGTTCACCAAGGATGTTTGCCACAATCATGGATGATGACAGCATGGAATCTAAACAGAAGAATTTCCTGTAGATGTTAAGGTTCTCTACACTTTCCTATTTGCTAATGATACTATTATGATGGTATCAAGCAGCTGAACATTGCAGCTGTTACCAAATTCTGTAAGGAAGGAAACAAGCATTCATTATTATTGTTGTTCAGTTGTTTGTGATTTTTCATGACTCCATTTGGGATTTTCTTGGTAAAAATACTGGAGTGGCTTGCCATTTATTTCCTTCTTCAGCTTATTTTCAGATGGGGAAGCTAAAGCAAACAAGATGAAAGGACTTTCTCAAACAGCTAGTCAAATAGCTAGTAAGTGTCTGAGGTCGGATTTAAATTCAGGGAAATAAATCTTTTAATCTTCCTGACTCCAGCCCCAGCCTGTTGTCCACCTTGCCACCTCGTTGTCCTTTATATTTATTGAGCACCTCCTTCATGCCGTGTCCTATATGCTCTGCAAAAATCTCATGTGGTTGTCACAACACTGGGAGATAAGTGCTATGATTATCCCTGTTTTACAGTAAAACATATATAGAGTTTAAGTGATAAGTACAATATCACAAAGCTTAAAAAGTATGCAAAGCCAGAATTGAAATCAGGTTCTTTTGATTCTAGGAGGACTCTACATGTATGCCTCTGTGACAATAGCTAAGCTCACCCACAGAGGGTGAAAAATTTGTAATGTCCTGAATAGGATTTGTTTATTTATAGAAAACCTATTCATAAGTATACTGATATTACATATTAACTGTGTAATTGGGCCTACTATGAATTACAGTTTTTCAAACTTTTAGTCTTAACATCCTTTTAAAGTCTTAAAAAACTATTGAGGATCTAAGAGTTTGTTTATATGGATTTTATCTACCAGCACTTATCATATTAGAATTAAAATATTTATGAATTTGTTTAAAAATTATAACTAGCATTTATATTGCATTTTAGGTTTGCAAAGCATTTTACAACTATTATCTCAGTTATCCTCACAGCAAAAGGTGCTTTTATTATTATTTTACAATGAGGAAAATTAGGCAAGCCTGAGTATTGCTCAGGATTGTTCAGTTAGCAGTTATCTGAGGCTGGTTATATACTTCGTAGGTCTTTCTGATTCCAGATCTAGCACTCTCTACACTGGATCACTGTAATTGCCTCTATAATGATAATAAATCTTATCCATCTTAACATAATACAAATAATGAAAGACAATTGTATTTTTAATACAAATTGCTTTATGAATGATGTTGGGAGGGAAGAATCATGGGAAAGATGAAAAAAACAGAAAAAAAGAAGTAAACATAGTATGTGTTGATTTACATTTTTCTGGATATAGATGGCATTTTCTGTCCAGAGTCTATTGGGACTGCTTTGAATCACTGAATCATTGAAAAGAACCAAGTCTTTCATAGTTTATCATCACACATTCTTGCTCTTACTGTGTACAATGTATTCCTGGTTCTGCTTGTTTCGCTCAACATCAGTTCATGTAAATCTTTCCAGACCTCTCTAAAATCAGCTTGTTCATTATTTTTATAGAACAATAACATTCCATTATCTTCATATACCATTGTTCAGCCATTCCCCAATTGATGGGCATCTACTCATTTTCCAAATTTTTTGCTATCACAAAAAGAATTGCTACAGATATTTTTGCACATGTGGGTCCTTTTCCCTCCTTTATGATTTCCTTGGGATACGGACCCAGTAGTAACATTGCTGGGTCAAAAGGTATGCACAGTGTTATAGCCCTTTGAGCATAGTTCCAAATTGCTCTCCATAATGGTTGGATCCGTTCACAGTTCCAGCAACAATGCATCAGTGTCCCAGTTTTCCAACATCCCCTCCAACATTTATCATTATCTTTTCCTGTCATCTTAGCCAATTTGAGAGGTATGAGGTGGCACCTCAGAGTTGTTTTAATTTACATTTCTCTAATCAATAGTGATTTAGAGCATTTTTTCATATGACTATAGATGGCTTAAATTTCATCTGAAAATTGTCTCTTCATATTCTTTGACCACTTATCAGTTGGAGAATGACTTGTACGTTTTGACATAGTTCTTTATATATTTTACATTTGAGATCTTTATCAGAAACACTGGATGTAAAGTTCCTCCCCTCCCCCCAGCTTTGTACTTCTTTTAATCTTGTTTCCATTGGTTTTGTTTGTGCAAAAACTTTTTTAATTTAATGTAATCAAAGTTGTCCATTTTGCTTTTCATAATGTTCTCTAGTTCTTCTTTGGTCATAAATTCCTCCCTTCTCCAAAGATCTAATAGGTAAATTATCTCTTGCTCTCCTAATTTTTTTATGGTATCATCCTTTAGGCACAAATCATGTACCCATTTTGACCTTATTTTGGTATGGTGTGTGAAATATGTAGGCCTATGCCAAGTTTCTGACATATTATTTTCCAGTTTTCCCAGCAATTTTTGTCAAATAGTGAATTTTTATTCCAGAGTTGGAGTTTGAGGGTTTATCAAATACTAGATTACTACAGGCCTTGATTTGTTTATTGTGTAGTGTGTGTCTAATCTATTCCATTGATCACCACTCTGTTTCTTAGCCAGTACTGAATGGTATTGATGAGTATTGCTTTACAATATAGTTTTGGTTTTTTTTTTCATTAATTCCCTTGATATTCTTGACATTTTGTTCTTCCAGGTGAATTTTGTAATTATTTTTTCTAGCTCTATAAAATAATTTTTGCCAGTTTGATATGGTACTGAACAAGTAGGCCAATTTAGGCAGAATTGTCATTTTTATTATATTAGCTCAGCCTACCCATGAGCAATTGATATTTTTCCAGTTGTTTAGATTTGATTTTATTTGTATGAAAAGTGTTTTGTAATGGTGTTGTTATATTTCTTGGGTTTGTTTTGGCAAGTAGACATCCAAATATTTTATTCTGTCTGCAGTTATCTTAAGTGGAATTTCTCTTTCTATCGCTTACTGCTGGGTTTTGCCCATAATATATAGCAATGTCAATGATTTGTGTGGATTTATTTTATATCCTGCAACTTTGCTAAAGCTGTTAATTGTTTCCAATAGGGTTTTGGATGATTTTCTAGGATTCTCTAAATATATCATCATATCATCTGTAATGATTAATAATTTTATTTCCTCATTGCCTATTCTAATTCCTTTAATTTCTTTTTTTATTGCTAAAGCCAACATTTCTAGTACAATGTTGAATAATAGTGGTGATAATGGGCATTCTTATTTCACCCCTGATATTGGAAATGCATCCAGATTTTCTTCATTACAAATGATGCTTTTTATTGATGTTAAATAGATGCTTCTTGTTATTTTAAGGAAAGTTCCCTTTATTCCTATGCTCTCTAGTGTTTTAATAGGAACGAGTGCTATATTTTGTTGAAAGTTTTTTTGCATCTATTGAGATTATCATATATTTCTATTGGTTTTGTTATTAATGTGGTTGATTGTGGTAATAGTTTTCCTGATATTGAACCAGCCCTGCATTCCTGGTATAAATCCTGCTTGGTTATAGTGTATTAACCTGCTTATAAGTTTCTATAATCTCTTTGCTAATATTTTATTTAAAAATTTTGCATCAATATTCATTGGGGAAATTGGTCTTCAATTTTCTTTCTCTATTTTGGTTCTTTCTGGTTTAGGTATCAATACCATATTTGTGTCATAGAAGGAATTTTGCAGAACTTTTTTATCTATTGTTTCAAATAATTTACATAGTATTGTAATTAATTGTTTTTTAAATGTTTGGTAGAATTATCAAGATGTTTATCAGAATGTACTTTCCTTCCTTCTCTCTTTTTAATAAGATCTATTTTTCTTTCTTTTATTTGAGATCAGAATTACTACCCCTGCTTTTTTTTTACTTCAGTTGAAGTATAATAAATTCAGTTACAGTTTTTTACCTGTATTCTGTATATGTCTCTGTGTGACAAATGTGTTTCTTGTAAACAACATATTTTAGGATTCTGTTTTTTAATCCATTCTGCTGTTCACTTCCATTTTATGGGAGAGTTCATCCCATTCACATTCAGTTATGATTACCAGCTCTTTATTTGCCTCCTTTTTATTTTCTCCCCTGTGTTTATGTTTGTTCTCTCTTTCCACCCTGCCCTTAGTCCTGTTTTCTTTTTTTTACCTACCCCATTCAGTACCTTATCTCTTATCACCTCTTGCCCCTTCTCTTAGTAATGCTTTTACCCACTCCTTTCCCCCTTCTCTTACTTTTTTTCCTAGTGTTTCTGCCTTTTGCTTCCTCTTTCTCCTCCTACTCCTTTATAGGGTTATATAAATATCTGACTGAATGATTATTATTCCGTCTTTCTTCCAAAACAGATGAGATCAAGCTTCAGACAATGCTCATTCCCCTCCTTTCTTTCCCTTGATTGTAATAGGTCTTTCGTGTCTCCTCATTTGATCTAATTGCCCTTCCCCTTTCCTCTTTTTCCAGTGCAGACCTTTTTCCTCTTTTTAAATGTCTTTTTTGATGTCATTACATCAGAGTCTATTCACAACCATACAATCAATCCATGTGATGCTCCCCTTGTCTGCCCCAGTAGCAGTTACAGTTCTCAAGAGTTAGATATTGTTTTCCCATGTAGAGATGTAAACAATTTAACTTTTAAATATACATATATATATATATATGTATGTATGTATATATTCATTCCCCTGTTTTCCTTATCTATGCTTCTCTTGAGCCCTGTATTTGTAGATTAAAATTTCCATTTAGTTCCTTTTTTTAAGTAGAAATGATTCCATTCAGAATATGGTATTCCAGGCCCTCCAATCTTTTGCTGTAGAAGCTGCCAGATCATGGGTAATCCTGACTATTGCTCCTTTATATTTGAATTAAGTTTTATCTGGCAGCTTGCAGTATTTTTTCCTTGAAATTGTAGTTCTGGAGTTTTGCAACAATGTTCCTTGAGGTTTTCCTTGTGGGATCTCTTTCCCAAGGTGATTGATGGATTCTATCAAAGACTACTCCCGCTCTGTTTCTAGAATATTGGGGCGGTTTACTTTAATGATATCTTGAAGAATGCGATATAGACTCCTTTTTTAGGTCATGGCCTTCACATAGGCCAATAATTTTTAAATTATCTCTTCTGGATCTGTTTTCCTGGACTGCTATTTTTCCAATGAGGTATTTCTCATTTTTTCACTCTTTTTTATTTTGTTTGACTGATTCTTGCTGTCTCACAGAGTCAGTGCTTCCATTTGCCCTGTTCTAGTTTTTAATGTGTGATTTTCTTCAGTTAGCTTTTTGTCTCTTTTTTCCATTTGATTAATTCTACTTTTTAAGGAATTCTTCTGTCAGTTCTTCAGTCAATTTTTTCCCTTCCTTTTCCAGGTTGTTGACTCTCTCATTTTCCTTCTACCTCTCTTATTTGCCTTTTGAACTCTTTTATGAACACTTCCAAGAAGCCTCTTTGAGCTGAGACCAATTTTTCTCACCCTTTGAGATTTCTTCTGTGGACATTCTGTCCTCATCTGAGTTTATGTTTTGGTCTGCCCTGTCAACATAACAGCTTTCTATGGTCAAGGCTCTTTTCTGTTTCTTGCTCATTTTCTTTCCTTTTCTTTTAGTATTTCCTCTTTTTTACTTTTAAGATGGAGCTCTGCTCCTGGGGTGAAGGAGGCGCTGTCCTCAGCTTCCTGCGCAGCTGAGCCTTGGCTTTGAGCACAGCACCCCCTTGTGTTTGTAGGGGTAACTTTATCTGCTCTGTTTCCTGGTTTCCCAGTTTGCTTTCTGAGCTGGGACTGGAGACTGCCCCCCCTGCTGTGCTCCTCTCCTGAGCCAGACTGAGGGCCTCAGGTGCTGATCTGCTGTGGTTAAGACCCTCTCACTGGCTTTCCCAGAGTCTGTCTGAGCTGGGCTGAACACCCCTTTCACCCCAGTGAGACCTTTCTTGAAGTCCTTCCAGTCCATCTTGACCTGGTGAAGGGTTTCATCTGTCAGACTCTGTTCACAGGCTCAGCTTCCTGTAGTTTTTGGGGGAGACTGGGAGAGCTGGAGCAGCTTCCTGACTTCACTCCATCATCTTGGCCCTACCCCCAGGAGTCCTGTATTTTCTAAAATAAAACATTGAGTTAGAAGAGTGGCATCATTATAAATATTTTTGCAAATATTTTAAATGTCTGCATCACTGACAGCAGTTGGTATCTCATTTATGCTTCTACAGTCAATCTGCTGTGATAATTTTTTGTTTGAAGTATATTAGCTCAAACAGTTATGTAGTTGTGTAAGGGATGAACATTTTAACAAACAAATTTCTTAGTATTTTTAGTAAGCTACATGCCTATGAATCCTCAATGTCACATTCTCTAAAGAATCTTTTGTCAATGTCCCAAAATAAAAGAGAGAAATGCTTGGTGGTTACAGATTGACTATAGCTTTTAACAAGTAAAAAATTAGGCAAAAAGATGTTATCAAAAAAGTGGGCCAATCATGTGGCCAGAGCAAGAGAAAATAATTGATTATGCCATATGCTCCATTGTTAAGAAATCCGGAGGAGAACCTTCAGCAGGTAGATACTTTGTCAAGGATTTATGGGAGGAACTGGATAAGAATTACACATTGGTTCATGATCTGTGCCATTGAGGGCCACGTTCATGCATTCACATAGGATCGCTGAATCACAAATCCAAAGCTGGAGGGGACAGTTGAGGCCATCTTGTCCAAATCTCTTATTTTACAGGTGAGGAAACTGAGGTCCAGTAAAGTATAATGTCATGCCCAACATCACAGAAGCAGGAACCTGTGTTCTCGAGCTTTCCATTATCCTACTCATTTGTTGATATTGAACTAAAAGAATTCCACTTTTTTTAGTTTCATCGTCACAGAGTCAATTGTTTATTTTCCTTTTAGGTTATATTTAATTTAAAATCTGAAGAAGCATTTCTTTTAAAGCATAACACTTTCAATAACAGAAGATGAGTAATGTTTTCTCACTGTCAAAGTTTTAGGAAAATCTGACAAATTGTGACAGAGAAAACCACATTTTTAAAGAGCCTTTTTTTTGAGGTGATCACTAGATTTTAGGTAATCTAGTCAAAATGTGAAGGCCTGGATCTATACCATTTATTTTGTTTTAATTGACAAATGGGTGGAATTCTCCATTAATGTTATTTTTTCTTCTTCTTCTTCTTCTTCTTCTTCTTCTTCTTCTTCTTCTTCTTCTTCTTCT
>JAJPUD010022868.1:0-20751 GCA_023553655.1 Myrmecobius fasciatus | reverse complement strand
TCTCCATGGAAGTATATATATGTACATACATATAAGCCTGCATACACACATGTAGATACAGAAATAGGTAGACAGACAGGTAGAAAGGAAGATAGATAGATAGACTGGCAGATATACATACAGAAAGATAATAAGGCTTTTCAAGCAAAGGCAAATGAAAGGAAGATGTCGAGACAGAGACTGAACATGAGAGAAAGAGAGGTTATGAAACAGTATTCTCTAGAAGAAGAGAAGAAAGGACAGAAAACAGGACAAGGACAAAAACAGAGCTAACCTTAGCAAGGAAAAGGACTAGCACATATTTTGACACCAAAAAAAGGAGATTATATGATGAAATAGGTTTTCAACTATGGAATAGAGGAAGAAAGGGAACTCATGATAGTGTCAAAAAGGAGATTGTGGGTGGTGACAGGGGTTTGTAGAGAGAAAAGATGATTTCAAACAGCCACTATGAAAGTGCAATAGAGCATCAGTCAGGGAAGAATAAAACATTTCCATAAATTACGAGAGACTAAATGAGATTTGATAGCATTAATTTGTAGTGGATTCAGTCTTCCCTGCCTCAGTGTTAATGGGAGTGGGGAAAGGGAGAATTCAACAACTGACTGTATAAAGTATGACTTTATGACTTAACATTCACTGAAAGCTATTCACTGTACTATACTTACTTTTTATAGTTAACTAGAAGACTAAATTAACAACAAGTTTTTGTTTTTGTTTTTTAAAAGGGGGATTTAACCAAACAGCCTAGCAAATGAATTGGCAACCAAAGGTCTTGGTGTGTATCATGTGACATACTCCCCCCCTTCTCCCTCCAAATTACCATAGCACCAATTGGAGAAAGCACACACTGAGAGGACTCAACTGGAGGGCACCCAGGAAGGGAACATGTGTGAAGAACTCACGTTGGTCATGGCACCTACATTCAGGGCACATGAGGCTGCACCCACGTGTCCAGCAGTAACTCACTCAGCCAATGCTGTGGGATTGCTTAGATACCTATGAATAGTGGGGACCCTACTCTCTACTTCCCTCTGCTGGCTGTCGCACCTCTGATCTCCATGCAGCCTTGTAGCTTTGGACTCCCCAGGTCTTCAGGTTGCAGGACTTCTTGCCACGCCTTCTAGGCTTCAGTGTTTTAGGGTAACTTGTTAGGCTCTTAGCTCCCATCAGCTATGGTGCTGTGATTAGGAAGCATCTCCCTGAAAAGAGCAAGGCTGACAATATTTGGGCTACAAATCACCACACCCAGCTCAAGGCAGCCAGTAAAAATCAGTGGCCAAGGCAGAAATTAAATTTGTTCTTTCCACTGTCTGTTTTGGATACTAATTTGAAATTTATGGTCTCAAACAATGATCTCATAACTTTAGAACATCCTTCTGGCTCTCACATAAGTCCTGATGGGCATCTTGTGCCCCAAGAATACATTTTTGGAATTCTGCCCCAAATCCCCAAAAGAGCTGTATAGAAACAAGAAGGACAAAGTCTACTTTGTTCCCTAAATCCTTGTTGAATAGCATATAAATCAAAGGCAGCAGGCTGTAGTGAACAAGACGCTGGACATGGAATCAGGAAGAAGAGTTCAAATCCCACCTTGAAACACTTGCTAGTTATGTGAACCTGGGGTTCACCTCAGTGTTGGTTTGCTCATCTGTAAAATGAGAAAAATCAGACTGAGTTCTCTCCCAGATGGAAATCTGTAACCCTATCATGAGCTGGTAAAGATCAAAAGCTCAAGGAAGAGAGCAAGGGCACTAACTCCCACTCTCCCAGTTTATATTCTTCATTACTTTTTCCAACTCTGATCCTTTTTTTCCCAGAAAGGTGAATGATGGGATATATCACTCAAATAACCCCACCCCACCTAAAAAAGTGATAAATTGCTGTGTTCTGATACATTTATTGATGAAAACATATTTAGGTATGAACAAGGTTGGGGAATCTCCTCACCTGCATCAGAAAGTCTGTTTGTTCTGGCTCAGGCACAGGGGTATAGAAGCCTGCATAAAATGAAGGAGGCAGTTTTCAAGAATCAGAGGTTTGAGTCCTTGAGGTAAAGGGAGAACATTCTAGTCAACCCTCTAGGAAGGAATCCGTGGGATCCTCTAAACCTCAGCCTTTGTCTTGGTCTTCCTTTCCTCAATGATTGGAAGAGCCTTGAGATCTGCAAAGTTCTTGACAGCTTGGTAGCATCCTGAGTGGCTGGTGTAATAAGTCTCTTAAAATCTAAAGACAAACTAGCTACAATAAAGTACATAAATTCAGCATTCTAAAAGTACTTCAGAAGAAAAGTTCCATTATATCAAAAGGAAACATCTTAAGAACTTCAGCAAAAGTACATTCAGGAGCTACCTACAAGTCACCCCTTCAGAATCACACTTTAGCGTTGTCTTCGTCCTCTGAAGATTAACTCAAGTTTTCCCTGTTCCCATAATATGCTTCAGTGGTGGGGTAGTTCTTTGCAGGGGCATTTTTCAAAAAGAGGGATTAATACTAAGGGCCCCTGTGGTGTGTGGGGAATAGTTCCTCAGGTTTCCTTCAGCTCTGCCCTCTAACCAGAATCCCCAAACTCTCTGACCAGGAAGCACAAACCAAGAGAACCAGGAGCCAGCAGCATCCCTGCCCCACTTTTTCTGCCCCCAGAAGGGACTGGTTCCTTCTAGCCAAGGCCAAATTCTCAGGTTCTCAGTGGCACAGCTGGACCTGGCTGCCATCCTAATCAGCCTCAGCACAAATTTCTTCCAATTGTGGGGGAAATAGGGAGAACTGGAACTGCCTATTTTTGACCTTACTAGAATCCTCCAGAGCTAAATTTTTAAAACATATCCCTAAATGGATGTTGTTGTCCAGAATGTTCTCCCTGGGGCATTTGGGAGGAGTGTTTTGGGTTCCTAAAAGAAGTTTTTCTTTGGGGGGGCCAGGAGCGGGCAGACTTTAGAGGTCCTCTTCTGAAAGCCACTGGCTTGGACAGGAGGGGTTGCAGTGGCTTTTTCAGGGCCAGAATATTCTTCCTGCAGCGCTGGGGGGGAAAGTTTGGGGACAGCCTTCATAGAACTTTTGGATTCTGCTGGGAAACTAGGCTGCACTTTATTAGTCCTTTTTGGAGCAGCTCTGTGTGTTTTGTTAGAGCAGGGTGAGGTGGCTTGCTGATGATCCGTGGCAAAAGCAGGAGGGGATGGTTCCATGAGTAGAAGAAGAATTGCTAAGACCTTAGGAGGAATCTCGAAACCCAGATGTCTCAGCCACAGCGGGGCCCCAGTGTCCTTTTTCTGCTTTGATGACCTTGCAGGAGTGCTGTCCTCCTGGCTTTCAAAGTTGCACATTTGGTCATTGTTCTTTATAGACAAGGGTACAACGCGGTGAGGGGCCCTCAGTGTCACTGCTTTGGCCTGCTGCTCCTGGACCAAATCTGTGAATGAAGAAGGGATCATATGAGCAAAGGGGAAGGAATCAGGAATTGTGAGTAGCAAAGATAGCAGCAGCTCAGGGATTATGATCTACTAAGAGTGGGCCTGGATTTTGGAGGAGAACTGGACTCTTATCAATGTTCTCTTGCATATGCTCTCACTCATACTGGAGGAAGCCCAAGAGATTACTTCATTACTTCCAATTTTTTTTCTGCTAAACCACTTATTTGGACAGAGTTGCTTGCAAGGAGTGATCCCCTTAGACTGGGAGCTCCTCCAGGGCAGGGCCAGGCTTGGGCAATTCTTTGTATCCCCCTAGTACCTAATATGAAGCTTGGTCCAAGGTAGATAATTAATAAATGTTTATTGACTATGGCCTCCACTTATTCTTTCCCCATTCTCTCACTCCTAAATTCTCTGTACTCTGGTTTCTCACATTCTCATTCAGTTGGTTTTACTCATTGAAATGCAAAGTTGCCTATTATAACCTCCAAAGTACAAAAGTGAATTATCCCTTTTTAAATTTAATTCCAATTAATTTAATATTGATCCCAAGTTACATTCAAAACATTCTTTTACATTTGGTTTTAAGATTTTTGCTTTGTAGATTCTTTCCCTGATTCCCACCCACAATTAAGAAACCACATTTGAAATTATTCAAAACATTTCCTTAAATTTGTGAAAAAAACAGAGATCCCACCCTAATGAAAATAAAAAATCTGAAGAGGAATTATTTTAAAAATAGAGAGAGAAAGAAAAAAATAGAGAATGCTTGGATCTGTATTCAGATACAATCATTCCTTCTCAGAGAATTGATAGGATTTTTTATTTTAAGCCCTTCTGAGAAGTTATGGAAGATTTTGTTGCTGGGAACAAGAAAACCATTTACACCTGGTCACCCCAGAACATTGCTGTCATTTCATATATGCTGTATTTCTCTTTATTCATGGAGAACTTTCCAAGTTTTGCTTTTCCTCTGGGAACATTTAGCTCATCATTTCCCAGAGAACAATGATATTCCAACAGATAAACTTGCTTCAAAAATTATTTTTCAATTAGTATTGCTAATAGTGCTTCCCCTCATTTATTCTCTCTCTCCTTTCACCTTGTCTCTCTTCAAACATATTTTGCTCCTGATCACTGACTCCCCCAAAAGGATCTCTTTTTTTATAATCCCCCTCCCATATTCCATTCCCCTCCTATTTCCCTGCAGGCTGATAGATTTCTATGCCCCTATTGAGTATTTATGATGTCTCTTATATGAGCCAATTCTGATGAGAGTAATGTTCTCTCACTCAACCTCTCCTCCTTTCCCTCGCCTTCCCTCTTTTTTCTTATGACAGATAATTTGCATCATTCCACTTCTCCCTTTCTCTTTTTCCAGGGCATTCCCGTCTCACTCCTTTTCATAATTTGTTAAAAGATATTATCCTTTCATATTTCACTCAAATTCTTTATCCTCTGGTTAACTGCCAGAGTATTGAGAATGTCCTAAGGAATTACAAGTATCATCCTCCTATATCAGGATATAAATACACAAAGTTTAAACCACTCCCAGGTATATTCATCTTGCCTCAGTCTCTCTTGAGCTCTCTCCCCCAATTCCTGTGTAATATCTATTGGACAATTTGAACCGGGTGCCCAGTTGCCCCTGAATCTCAATGTGTCCAAAACATAATCCCTTTTCCCCTACTCTCTGCCCTCTTCTGAAATTCCCTTTTGTGTCAGCCAGGTTTGAAGGCTCAAGTCATTTACCACTCTCTCCTTTGTGTAGCCCTCATATCATGCATTGAAATAGGCATCTTTTAATTCCTTTCTCAACAACATTCTTCACTCCCACAGCAAACCACCTGGTGACCACATATACCTCTGTCCTAAACTTTTGATAGCCTCATTGTTCCATTAGGATTGTACCTTCTGACATTTTTAGATAGTCTGTATTTATCTGGCATATTCTAGTTGATGTACTTTTGGCTCTCTTTCTTAGAATGAATTTTTTGGAGTTGTCTTCCTCATTTAATACAGTGACTGACAGAAGAATAATCATTACTATATGTTTATTGATTAATTGATTCTTACCCTGAGGAACTATTCGGTTTCTTTTCATCATAGTGAATCCAAAGGATTTCCTGAGGGAAAATAATGTCAACAAATAAGTACTAAGAACTCTGGTTCCAATAACTATACCATCATCCCAGCTAAAGGAGTAGCAAGGAGCCCAAGAAGGCCTAAGAGCTCATTGGACACAACCCAGCTAGTGCTTTTCATCGTCCAATATGTTTTGATAAAAATGATCCATTCCTAGAGTTCCTTTCCCTGTTTCCTCCTGTTTCCAGCCCATCTCTCCTCTCTCCTCCCCATTAAAAGGAATCCAAAGTCAGGCACTGAGAAATTCCCTTGAACGACAATAGAATAGAGGATGGAACTTTATAGGCAAAGTGTCTGTCAGTATAAAGAAGACTTTCTATTAGACTGCCTAAAGCACAAAATTTCTGAGAATAATTCCAATATTCTTTGATTTCACAACATCCTATGGGCCTGTCAGGCTTACAGTCCATGGGCTCCCATCCCTGCTTCTTTACCCTAAAAGTTCTCTCATACTCATATTCTCAAATCCACAAAACCTAAGGGAAAATTAGTAACTACAATGGGGACCAGAAGGGCCAGAATGAGAGGCTTGAAAGTCTTATCCTGCACTTCTTCCCTGGACATGCCTTTCTTAACCCTTTCAATGCCTTGAAGCACACTAGCTCTCTAAGAAGAAATCACAGATTGGCTAGCCAAGTACATGGAGAAAGGGATTTTCCATACTTACCTGATATATCTACAGGTACAATGAACAACTGTGTCCAATCCCCTTCAATTTAAAAAAAGCAATGGAATAGATATACATTTTGAGATTGCAGAGAGGTTTTTTTATGATTTTAAAATATGATTTGGAGGCACAATAGACTCCACTAGTTGTCAACAGGTTGTCAGAAAAAGATTAGGGACTTTGATGCTGCTTGGCCCCATCATCTCCTCTCTGGCTAAAGGGACCCACAAGTCTCTGATGGTTCAGCTGGATTCCCCAATGGTGGGGAATTGTTTGAATGTTCTAAGCAATGAGGACCTGGAGCAGGTTTAGGGTCACATCAGGGAGAGAAAGGGAGAGGAAACATCTCATTTCTGCCCTTTGCACTGCACTGGGCAGCCATTCCCAATATACAATCTCATTTGATCCTTACATCAACCCTGTGAGGAAACGCAAGCAAATAGGTGAAGTGGTTTGCTTCAGGGACACTCAAGTGTGTGTGAGACAATTTGAATCTGCTCTCATCCTAACTCCCTGGCCCACGTCTTCCTTCTGCTTAACAACAAAGGAGCTTCATCAGGATAGCAACAAAAAGCCATTTTTGGTAGGTGAGTGTCAGATGGTTTGAGTTATCTCAGCAGAGTCTACAGAACTCTGTAGTTCTACAGAGGATTCTCTCTCATGGTCCAACTTCTCTTTTAGCTGCTCCCCCTCTGAGAACAGAGGAACAAGCAACTTGTCCACCTCCTCTTGCTGGCACAAGGAATGTCTCTCCCCTTCATCTCTAGACCAATGACTCCCCACAAACACAAACTTCCCCATTCCTCCTCCTACACATATTCCACTCTCCCCACCCCAGAATTGTATCATGAAGCCCTTTACCTGTAAGAGCTTCTCGAAGTCTCTCTCTCTCTCCCCCTCTCCTTCCACCACTCTCTCCCTCTCCTTCCACTTCTCTCTCCCTCTCCTTCCTCCTCTCTCTCTCTCTCTCCTTCCTCCTCTCTCTCTCTCTCCTTCCTCCTCTCTCTCCCTCTCCTTCCTCCTCTCTCTCCCTCTCCTTCCTCCTCTCTCCCTCTCCTTCCTCCTCTCTCTCTCTCTCCTTCCTCCTCACTCTCCCTCTCCTTCCTCCTCTCTCTGCCTCTCCTTCCTCCTCTCTCCCTCCCTCTTCTTTCTCCTCTCTCCTTCTCCTTCCTCCTCTCTATCTCCCTCTCCTTCCACCTCTATTCCTTGCTGTATATATATATCCCCATCTCTGGTTCTGGCGCTCTCTCTCTCCTCCCTCTCTGGCTCTCTCTCCTTTCTCCTCTCTCTCTCTCTCTCTCTCTCTCTCTCTCTCCCTCTCTCTCACTCCCTCACAGAGCACAGTTGTTGAGACTCCTGGTCTTTTATCCCAGTAATGGTTTATGAGGTAGTCATGACATCACATATAACCATTTTTCCATTATACCAATTACCTCCCTCCAGTCCCCTCTGTCATTGCAAGCTGGAGTGTTTGTGCAGACAGGAAGCTTATTCATTACTTAGTTTCCTGAACCCAAGCCCCTCTGCCTTGATTGGGTTTCAAGCTATTTCCTACTGATTCTCAATAAATAGTTTTGCCATATTTCACCTAGCATGTACTAAAGATTAAAAACATTGCCTAACACTGAACTTTTAAAATTCTAGTCTTTGTCTGACTGTCCATTAAGAAAATATATATGTGTCCAGTGTGGATAGATAAGGGGAATTTAATATGTTTCAATATAAAACTTTCTGATTAAGCTTTCATTTTCCCCCTCTGGTTCATGACCAAACTAGGAGAGATATATGGCTTTACTGATATGGCAACAAATTTGCCATCTTCTCCTCCTCCTCCTCCTCTCTATCTTCCCTAACACTTTTTACCTCCATTGACACCTGTGTGTCAAAGTTCCTTTTAACTATCAAACCCTCAGTAGAGTCTGTCTCTCTGAAAATTGTCTTAGTTCTTCTTAGCCATTTTGCTTTTCAGGGAATTGTTTTTTTTTTTCATCTCACAAATTCTATTTTTCAGGGAGTTTTTTTCCCATTTTGTTAAATCTATTTTATAAGAAATTTTTTGCTTTTTCTATTTCACTAAATCGATTTTGTAAGGGGTTTTCTTCAGATAATCTGTTTGTTTCCAAATCCTCTTGCAAAGTTTCCAAATCCTATTTTCCAATTTTTCTTCTCTTTTAAGATCCTTTTTGAATTTTTCCAAGAGAAGCCCCCTTTGGGGCTTTATGTGGAGATGATCTGCTTGGGTTTTGAAATCTGTTTTTCTCTTTCACCATAAAAACTATCCATGTTCAGAGATTTTTTTTTTGCTTCTTTGATCATTTTTTTAAAGGTTGAGGTTTTTTTGTAGGGCAAAGAGGAGACTGTTCAAGCTTCCTGTACAGCCACAACGGATGTGCTGGGTCAGTGTTCACTAAGTTCTGGTGCAGGGGGGCCATAGCCAAGTGCTGTGAAATTCTGGCATTTAGGGGCTCCCTATTTTCCTTTTGTATTTGCATTGGATGTCTTATGTTTAATCTGCTGATTTACTGGCTTGCAACCAGGACAGAATAGTCAACACTGCTGTAGATTCCTCCCAATAGATTCCCTAGCACCCAGATCCCACATGGCCCTGCTTCTCTATACTGCCTTTGCTCAGTCCACTTCTCTTTGTACCTAATTGAAACAGACCTTTTTTAGACATTTTTGAAATTATCTTCTAGTGGAAATGTTACACTCCAAATATTTGTGGGCTCTATCACTCCAAAAACCAATTCAGAGGCTGGATTTGCCGTTCCTTTAAGGAACATGGGGAAGCTCTGAAAAAGCTGTGTTTCCTCTCTGCCATCTTGCCTCCAGCAATGCTTCTTAGCCAATTTGTCAAGCATTGGTATATTTGTTGTGAAAGGATAAATTTCAGCCCCTATAATTTTTCTATCAGTGCTACAAATCAACTTGAAAATGTGATGGAAAAGATCCTGATTGAGTAGGCAATTTTCTCCACCTAAACCCCAAATCCCTTTATCCTCTACACAATCATTTGACACTGAGACATATATTGTTTTGTCACACCTCTCCCCTTGCTATCTTATATACTTAACAATATAAATGTCCCGGTTTTCCAATTACATCACAAGTTTCTTAGGAGCCTCAGTTTTCTCACCTATAGAATGGCAATAGATAACAACACTTGTATTCCAAAGGGGTTCTAAGAAAACCATTCTGTGAACTTTAAAGTTTTATGAAAATGTAAATGATTGCTATTGTCATTTGATTAATGTTCCTGCTTAAGAAGTTCTCTCATTCAGCCTGATGTCTAAGGATTTAGAAGACCTTATTTGAGGTCTTAGTTCAGACACTATGAAATACTGAATATTGAGAAAAAAACAACAAAATCTGACTCAGTTTACTCACCTGTAAAATGTGGATAATTAAAGGAATTCTGCATAAGAATTATATGATAATATGCGATGGTAGATGTAAAAATTCTTTGAAATCAAGTGTGATGTGTGTCTATAGTAGTCTCCATTTCAGGAATGTTCAACAACAAATACAATCCATCAAATATCTTAAACCTATGCAAAGCTTCCTTCCTACTCTACAAATCTTAGAAATTCAGAGTGAGAAGGGCTTCCTTACATTGGCCCATCCCATCCAGTGTTCTCACCTTTCTAGAACGATCTCCAATGGGCCTGAATAACTTGCTTATGGCCATTACAAGCAAGTGAATTGGATATAAGGGGGAGAGGAGACCTGGGAAAGGCCACTGACTTCACTTTCTCCTCCAGAACCATCTGTGTCCATGGACCAGCTATGGATCAGGATGACTGGAGATGAGCCTGAAGGCAAGATTTCTATCAGCTCCATTTGACTGAGGCAGTTTGACCTGGAGATGGGCATTGACATGATTATCTGGTCTTCCAGTCGGTCTTTGTTGCAATGGTCCCTTGTTGAGGTCCTTATATAGGACAATCTTGTCCCCACAGACACTTTAATTAAGAGATCAGTCTTCCAGGTAATTCCTTAAGTATAAAAGGTTTCCCCTTTCTGCTTGTAAATTGCAAGTTGAATAGACATTTAGTCTGAATCTTTCCCCAACTTTGTCCACCTTAAAGCAACATAATAAAGCTTTTTGCCCCTTGACTTGGAGAAAAAGATGTCATTAAGGTTAGGTAAAAATTGACTAAAAGATGGCTTGTTTAACCTACTCAAGTACAGTTGGACCACAGCTCTTTCTTTCCTTCCTTCCTTCTGAATGGGACCAGATGAAGATTTCTCAGAGGCTGTAAGACCTTAGGTCTAAGATTTGGGAAGTTATGTGACCCACAGGAAGTAGACATAGCATTGCTGACCATTGGTCAATCAATGGTTACTTCTTTTTCAGTCCATACAATGAACCCACATCTTTTGCTCTTTAGTTTATTCCTTGTTTCTAGCTCAGAGCCCCAAGCCATCCTGGGTTGCTCAGTTGGTGTGCTTGGACCTGCCCCGACAAGGACAGAATACATGCTTTCTGTTTGTATCTGGAGATACTTCAGAATAGCCAAGTTGGGTAATGGGGTGTAGCATTTTGTCCCACACAGTTTATGGGGCCTCACCCAGGATCTGTGACTTCCCAGAGAGATGGCTGGGATTCTGCTGCAAGGCAGAAGCCAGGTTGGGTTTTCAACTGTCTGAGATTGAACTCCCCAGCTCCCTCTCTGTGAGATAAGGGCCCAAGGCAGAGGCACTCAGATAGAAACAAAAGCAGAAGTCTCCAAAGAATTAGATTGAGGGCCAGGACAGTCAAGGTCACTTGTGGGTGCATAATCCAGAGCACTGCCTGTGCCCTTGGGCTGTGCTTAGGTTGAAGGGGACTCTGGGATCATCAAGGCTTGGTGACTCAAAGGGAAGGCAGGTGCCTATTAATCCAGAAGGAGTCGGGATGCTCTGCATGAATGCTGGATGGGGGCCATCTCTTCAGGCTTGGGGATCTCAGTCTAGAGGTGGGCTCTGAATTACAGGATTACAAGGCATGAGATTGGAGCTGCTCTTCCCAGAAGGGAAAGGGAAGGAGCATTCCAAATCCAAATCTTCTGAGTAAAAAAATCTAAAATACCAACAGAGAGTGCACTTGATGAGATATTGGTGTTTTGTGTGAGAGAGGTTGCTCTTCCATGTACGTTTTGTCTTTCTCTGTGCCTTTGTGCAGAATGTCGGTTCATGTCTGTTCTTTGAGCTAGATTTTGATAGTGTAATGATTTAAAATGCAGTCAGCAAGGAGGAAAAAAAAACGTGTATGCTGCCCACCTGAAAAAAAAGGGCTGATGTTTTTCCTTGGATCCAGTTCTGGCTACGCAGGGAACTAGAGAAATAAAGTGGGCCAATTTGGGAAAGCAAGGATTGGGGAGTTTTAGTTAATGGTCATTTCAAGATTGCAAAAGTGCTTAGCATAAAACAAATGCTATATGAGTGTTAACTTCTTTATTGGATTTAATTGCTTCATATGGGATAACTTTATATGGGTTTTTAGATATGACCAAATACAATATCAATGTTAAGGTAAATGAAGGCCACACTGCTCCACCCATTGCCCCAACTCTTTTGAGGAAACAAAATCAGAAATTTGGGGAAAATACTCTTTGGTATTTATTCCAGGAAAAGCTTGTGTGGATGAGAGACATTCATGAGAACCTCATCTTCCCCCACAGCCTTCCTTTGGGTGGGGGACCCTGATGACTGTCCTTAGTTTATTCTTTTATGCTCACATTTGGTCCTTGCATTCTCAGTGGTTTACAATCTACCTTTTACAAAAGGCAGGTTTGCCAAAACACCTTCCAGCAACCAGGGTAGAGTGTCCCAAGAGTCTCCCAGGGACTCCTCAGGTGCTTAGAATCTGCCATGCTGATTCCTGTCTGGCTTCCTGCCCTGTCTCCCAGAGCTGCCATCTGAGCTCAGAAAACTGACCGACCCCCTGCCCATCTGAGACAGACCTGCTCCAGAGCTCTTCCAAGGTAACTTCTTCTAGGAATGTGCTGTACACCAAATATTGGGGGGAATTTTGACTCCAGAACTAGTTTAGAGGCTTCATCTCATGTTGGTTTGAGAGAAGGTCAGAGGAGATCACAGTCTTGTCTTCACTCCACCATCTTGGCTCCACCTCCCCCTTGTCAATCACACTCTTAACCCTGCAACCCTGCTCTCTGCCAAGATTCAATGGGATGACATTAGTCATCATTTCGAGGAAGCTTTAGATTCTGTCTACTCCAGTCCACCTGACTTGAGGGACATTCCTCTTGACAACCCAGATGGTGAATGGTTTACAGATGGGTCCAATTTTATTGACAATGTGGAAAGAAAGGCAGGTTATTCTGTGATGATGCTCAATGGGCACCCTAGAGGCTAAGCCATGGCCCCCTGGGATTTCTACCCAGAAAGCTGAACTCATTGCCTTAATTGGAGCTTTAGAACTGGGGAAGGGAAAGAGAGTGAATCTTTATATCAACTCCAGGTATGCTTTTCATATTTTGCACACTCATGGGGCTATATGGAAAGAGAGGGGCCTTTTGACAGCAAATAATTCTCCTATTAAATATGTGGGGAAAATTTTAGAACTCTTGTAAGCTGTCCACGAATCTAGAGAGGTTTCTGTCATATTTTGTACAGGACACCAGAAGGGAGATTGATTTCAGGCCAAGGGGAACAGACTTGCAGATTCATCTGCCCATACTGCTGTCCATTTGTCCTTGACCAGGGTACCTTTAATCCTCCAGCTCCCTGATTCTTACACCCCTTCATAGAGCTCCCAGGAACAAGCCATGGAAGAACAAAGGGGACACACCCTTTCTCCTTCTGGGTGGTTTCAAACACCCTCAAACACCCAGTTTTTAATCCCAGAGGCAAGTCAGTGGAAACTTTTTGGCCTATACCAAGCTACTCACTTGGGAAGAAATGCTCTTCAGTCCCCTGTTAAATGTATTTTTACTGGTCACAAACTGGGAGAAATGATCAGACAGGTCTGCCAGGCCTGCCCAGTTTGTGCCCAAGTAAATCCTCAAGGAACTGTTAAACTTCCCCCTCTCCTGAAGCCCGTTCAGAGAAAGGGCACATACCCAGGGGAAGATTGGCAAATAGACTTTCTACATATGCCCCCTGCAGAAGTCTTAAGTTGTTTTTGGTCTTTGTTGATACCTTTACTAATTGGGTAGAAGCTTTTCCCTGAAGGACTAAGAAAGCTCAGGAGGTATTGCAGTGCTTGCTAAAAGAAATCATATCTGGCTTTGGCCTGCCTAGCTCCTTGCAGAGTGACAATGACCCAGCCTTCACTTCTCAGATCACCCAAAATGTAGCCAAGGCTCTTAAAATCACCTACCACCTCCATTCTGCCTAGTGTCCTCAGGCTTCTGGGAAGTTAGAAAAAATCAATCACATCCTCAAGTGAGTCCTTACTAAACTGTGCTTAGAGACTCGAGAGGATTGGGTGAAGAATCTCCCATTAGGGCTTCTTAGAGTCCTCACTGCTCCTCAGGAGAACATTAAGCTGAGCCCCTTTGAACTTCTGTATGGGACGCCCTTCTTTACCTCGGATATTCTTGTAGACCCAGAACAGCATTTGGTCACTGGCCATATTTACATCCCAGATGTTGGGACATTGACTTGTACAACCAATGCTATTGGTGCAAGTGAGTGTAACTCCTTTCACACCTGCTGCAATTTCACCTCAGCAACCTGTAGTAGCTGTACAGGTGGATCAAAGGCTAGCTGTACTTATGACTATGGAGCATCCCGAGAAATAATGGTAGGATATCCATTCCATAGTTGTCTTGGCAAATTCACTCATAATGCTTCTGCACCACCTTCCTTGAAGCCTATTCATAACCTCCTGAGAACTAACATTTCAATTTATATAATGTCATATTAGCTCAATGGCCAAGTTCCCAGAAGATCCAAACAATAACTGGACTCCATTCCTCTTTACTTTGTCATATTCCTTCCAATGAGTGAATCACATATCCTAGACACAAAGAGCCAGTTTGTACCTAATGAACAGGGAGCCCTGGTCTTATTCTAATTTTAAGGAGGTTACCAGCTGTCAAGAATCCTGCATTCTCATAAGTTCTTCCCATGCCCTCTTACCAATCAACCAACTAGCATTTATGAAGTGCCTAGAAGTTCTGGAAGAAGTGAATGTATTATAGTGGTTAGAAAGCCAGGATCAAGTTCTGTTTCTGATACACATTGCCTGTCATCTTTGACCAATTACTTAGCCTCTTGGAGCCCCAGGCAACTCTCAAAAGCTGCAAATTGCAGAAAAGATGTCAAGCTTTCTGCCTGCCCCCCTCCTGCATCTTTTCCAACTTTTTGAGGACATTCCCTTCTACTTTCTCAGCCTTTTCAGTTCCCACAACTTCTGTCTCCAGGTTAGGGATGTCACACTTTTGATCCCATTTGAACAAAACTGCCACCAGAAGTGACCTATAAGGTATCCCAAAAGTCTTAGTGCAATCTCTGAGTAAGTCCTTGACCCTCTCTGAACATCATGCTCATCTACAAAATGGAACTCATGACACGGCTACTTACCTCCCAGGAGTGCTGTAGGAACCAAGAATAACCATGGAGGTAAAGATCTTTGTAAACTCTAAAGTGTTAGGTAAAAATCAACTGTCATTTGTTGTGTCTGATCCTTCATGGCCCCTTGGACAATAAAATACCAGGTCCTTTTATCCTCCACTATCTGCTGAAGCCTGTCCAACTTCATGTTCATTGTTTCTGTGACACTACCTATCCAGATCACCCTCTGCTATCCCCTTTTCTTTTTGCATTCAATCTTTCCCAACATCAGAATCTTCTCTAATATCTTATTATTTGGCCAAAGTATTAAAGCTTCAGCTTCAAGGTTTGTCCTTTTAATGAGTAGTGTGAACTAATTTAAGTATTGACTAATTTTATCTCCCAGATATTCAAGAGTCTCTAAAAGGTTTTCTTCAGCACTACAATGTGAGGGCATCTATTCTGCAGGATTCAGCTTTTCTTATACTTCAAATCTTACAGTCATCCATTACTACTGGAAAAAACACAACTTTTGACTATATAGACTTTTTCAGAAAAATAATGTCTCTGCTCTTTAGTGTATTGTGCAGATTTGTCATCATTTTTTTTTCCAAAGAGAAAGTATCTTTTAATTTATGGTTACTGTCTGAAGTGATCATTGAGCCCAAGGATATAAAATCTGACAGCTTCCACTTCTCCCTCTATGAGCCACGCAAGGATGGCACCATTTGCCATTATTAAGCTCCAGGTCAACTTATCCACTTTCCCCTTTCATCCTTCAATTTACAGATGAAGGAACTAAAATCCAGGGAAATGAAGCCATTTTCCAAGGTCACACAAGTACAAAATGGCAAAGAGGGATTCAATCTCTCTTCCAATGTAACCTATCTCCTCCTTGACTTGTTATTCCATCTCATTATGGGAACTTGAGATACTTTATCACTAGGCTGTGTTCTAAGAGTTTAGAAGTCACTCAGAATATATTTTATCCATAGAAGTGATAGAACATGGTAATTAGGTTCCCAAGCTTATCCCACTGAATACACGCTAACATGAGAGAAAGTACTCAGAATGCAATTTCAGCTCTCTCAGAAAGCCTAATTCTCAGAACCAAAGCTGTCAGTTCCCTACATGTGTTGTCTCCCCATATTAAATCCTGAGTTCTTCCAGGGCAGGAATTATATTTCCTTTTGTATTTGTATTCTCGAACTTGGCCCCATTTTTGGCATATAAGTACTTAATACTTGTTAATTCTTTAATTTATTCATTCACTAAAACAGCCTCTCCCTGCTGAAATCTTCCTAACCATTATCTATGGTTAGGGGAAAAAAATGGAAACATATCACTTAACTTCCATCCTGGGATATATTCTCGTCTTCCCTGGCAAAAGGAACTCTATTGTTCCTCCATCATTAAATACTAAATGCTTTCATGTGAAGATTTCTCTGATGATGTAGGACCTTAGGCATAAGTTTCAGGACATCCCATGACCTACAGGAAGTAGGCAGTGTAGCTAATCACTGGTAGTGGTTACTTCTCCCATCCAAAAAATTTCAAAAACAGGGAGCTGTGCCCTGATTAGAAAGACCGACCATGTTCCTTTGGCCAGTGAGGATTAGGGTCAGTGGTGGGAGGGATCTTCTGCATTAGGGACAATATAATTTGCTGTTCTGGCTAACCCACTGATTGACTGGAGTGACAGCTGTTTCTTGTGAGAACATATAAACCACCTTTGTTTTGCTCCTGGAGATATCTCCGGCTATTTTGTTATATGATCACTCACCTATCTGAACCACAGAATTTTGGGAACTCATCTGGATCACATGACCTGGCGAGGTGCTAAGGGGTTGGTGCCCTGCCCTGTCCAAGGCAGCCTGCCAGTGTCCAGGGCTTCTCCTTGCTCTCCAAGATAATGACCCAAAGCAGACACACTTGGGAGAAAGCAAGAAGAAAATAGTGGTCAGTGAGGACAAAACAGGCGACTTGTGTGCCCGCAACCCAAAAAACAGACCATCAGTGAGACCCTTGAGGCAAGGGTTATGGACTCTGGAGGGGTGCTGTGGACAAGGGAAACCTTTGGTTGACTGAAGCGTGAGGGTGACCCCACCATGATTGGGCATGTGGAACTTAAGATTCCATTCAAGTTAAGATGGACTCTGCTCAATGGCTCAGTTCAAACTGCCCTCCTTGGAGAATACCTGGATAGTCCCTTGGGAAATGTCATGTAAATGGAACAAGTTGCCAAAACAAAGGAAAAAGAATTTTTGTCTGGGGCAATATATAAAAGATCAGACTCTAGGGCTAAACTTCAGGAAATCATGTAACCTATTCCCAGGGGGTTGTAGGGCAGGAAAGGTCAGACCCTCAGACTAAGCTTCAGGATGTCACATGACCCACAGGAAGTATACAGCACTGATCATTGGTCAACAGTTACTTCATTTTCAGTCCATCCAATGAACCCATGTCTTTTGCTCTTCAATCAATTCCCAGTTTCTGGCCAAGGGCAGCAAACCATGCTGGGCTGCTCGGTGTGTTTGGGCTTTTCCTTACAGGGACAAAATACATGCTCTCTGTATCTGCATATACTTCTGAGTAGCCATTTTGGCTCAGAGGGGATATCTAGCACTCTCTCCCACACAGATTGTTTTGTTTTGTTTTTTTTGCCTTGTGATCTTATTTTCTTGTACAACATGAGAAATGTGGTTATGTGCTTCAAATAATTACAGTAATTTCACTTATTAGATTGCTTGCTGTCTTGGGGAGGGTGGGGTTAAGGGACAGAAGGAGAACCAGTTTTGACAAAATTGAATGTTGAAAATTCTCTACATTTGGGGAAATATAGTAAGATTAAAAAAAATTAAATACTCATATGAAATCTTTCCAATGTAAGCTCACCATCTTCCCTCATTTTCCTCCCCCATTTCTTCTTTTTTTTATTAAAGCTTTTTATTTGTATAACATATGTATGGGTAGTTCCCCAGCATTGATCTTTACAAAGCTTTCCTTAACAAATTTTACCCCCAGTCTCCTCCCCTCCCCTAGATGGCAGGAAGTCCACTACATGTTAATAATGTTGAAATACTTGACAAGTTGTGCAAGGAAAATCCTATCTACAAGAAAAAAACATTAGAGAAAGGAAACACAATGCAAGCAAACCTCAATAGAGAGCATGAAAATGTTATACTGTGGCCCATATTCCATATCCCTCTCTCTGGGTGTATATGGTTTTCTTCAGTGAACACTTGGAACTGGTTTGAGACAATTCTTCGTTGCAGAGAGCAATGTCTATCAGAACTGATCATCATGTAATATTGTTGTTGCTGTGTATGGTGATCTCCTGGTTCTGCTCGTTTCACTCAGCATCAGTTCATGCAAGTCTCTCCAGTCCTCTCTGACATCATCCTGCTGGTCATTTCTTACAGAATAATAATATTCCATAACATTCATATACCATAATTTATTCAGCCACTCTCCAAATGATGGGCATCCCTTCAGTTTCCAGTTTCTAGCCACTACAAAAAGGGCTGCCACAAACATTCTTGCACATGTGGGTCCCTTTCCCTCCTCTAAGATCTCTTTGGGATATAGGCCCAGTAGAAACACTCTGGGTCAAATGGTATGCACAGTTTGATAACTTTTTGAACATAGCTCCAAATTGCTCTCCAGAATGGTTGGATCCGTTCACAGCTCCACCAACAATGTATTAGTGTCCCAGTTTTCCCACATCCCCTCCAACATTCATCGTTATCTTTTCCTGTCATTTGAGCCAATCTGACAGGTGTGTAGTGGTACCTCAGAGTTGTCTTAATTTGCATTTCTCTGATCAATAGTGATTTGGAGCAACTTTTCATATGACTAGAGATGGTTTTAACTTCATCATGTGAAAATTGTCTGTTCATATCCCTTGACCACTTATCTATTGAAGGGTGGCTTGAATTCTTATATATATGAGACAATTCTCTCTATATTTTAGAAATGAGGACTTTATCAGAACCATTAAATGTAAAGATTATTTCCCAATTTGGTGCTTCCCTCCTAATCTTTCCTGCATGAGTTTTATTTGTACAGAAACTTTTTAACTTAATATAATCAAAATTATCTATCTGGTATTCAATTAGGAGTTCCAGATCTTCTATGGACATAAATTTATTCCATCTCCACAGGTCTGAGAGGTAAATTATACTACGTTCTTCTAATTTGCTTACAATATCACTCTTTATATCTAGATCATGAACCCATTTAGATCTTATCTTGGTATGTGGTGTTAGGTATGGTTCAAGTCCTAATTTCTTCCACACTAGTTTCCAATTTTCCCAGCAGTTTTTGCCGAATAGTGAGTACTTATCCCAAAAGCTGGGGTCGTTGGGTTTCTCAAATACTAGATTGTTAAGGTTATTGCCTAGATTGTCCTGATATCCTATCCTATGCCACTGATCGACTGTTCTATTTCTTAGCCAGTACCAAATGGTTTTGATGACCGCTGCTTTATAATATAGTTTTAGATCTGGTACAGCAAGGCCACCTTCATCTGCCTTTTTTTCATTAATCCCCTTGAAATCCTTGACCTTTTATTCTTCCAAATGAACTTTGCTACTATTTTTTCTAGATCTGTAAAATAATTTCTTGGGAATTTGATTGGTATGGCACTAAATAAGTAGATTAGTTTGGGTAGTATTGTAATTTTTATTATATTCGCTCTGCCTACACATGAGCACTTAATATTTTTCCAATTGATTAGGTCTGATTTTATTGGTGTGGAAAGTGTTTTGTAGTTTAGTTCATATAGTTTCTGACTTTTCCTTGGCAGATAGATTCCCAAATATTTTATCCTATCATCCGTTATTTGGAATGGAATTTCTTTTTGTATCTCTTGCTGCTGAACTTTGTTGGTAATATATAAAAATGCTGATGATATGTGGATTAATTTTGAATCCTGCAGCTTTGCTAAAGTTGTGAATTGTTTCTAGTAGTTTTTTAGTTGAGTCTCTAGGGTAAAAAAAAAAAAAAAAAAAAAAAAAAAAAAAAAAAAAAAAAAAAAAATCATTACCTATTCTAATTCCTTTTATCTCTTTTTCTTCTTATTGCTAAAGCTAACATTTCTAATACAATATTAAATAGTAATGGTGACAGTGGGCAACCTTGTTTCACTCCTGATCTTATTGGGAATGGTTTTATTTTGTCTGCATTAGATATAATGCTTGCTGATGGTTTTAAATAGATGCTACTGATCATTTTAAGGAAAAGCCCATTTATTCCTATACTCTCTAGTGTTTTTAATAGGAAAGAGTGTTGAATTTTATCAAATGCTTTTTCTGCATCTATTGAGATAATCATATGGTTTTTGTTAGTTTGGTTATTAATAGAATTAATTATGCTGATAGTTTTCTTAATATTGAAACAGCCCTGCATGCCAGGTATAAATCCTACTTGGTCATAGTGTACTATCCTGGGGATGACTTTCTGTAATCTCATTGCTAATATCTTATTTAAAATTTTTGCATCAATATTCATTAGGGAAATTGGTCTATAGTTGTCTTTCTCACCCTACCTTGTTTAGCTATCAGCACCATATCTGTGTCATAGAAGGAATTTGGCAGTATACCTTCTGTCCCTATTTTCTCAAATAGTTTGTGTAGTATTGGAATTAATTGTTATTTGAATGTTTGGTAGAATTCACATGTAAATCCATCTGGCCTTGGAGATTTTTTCTTAGGGAGTTGGTTAATAGCTTGTTCTATTTCTTTTTCTGATATGGGGCTATTTAAATAATTTATATCCTCTTCTGTTAACCTGGGCAATCTATATTTTTGTAGATATTCCTCCATTTCATTTAGATTATCAAACTTACTGGCATAAAGTTGGGTGAAGTAACTCCTAATTATTGCTCTGATTTCCTCTTCATTGGAGGAAAGTTCTCCCCTATCATTCTTAAGACTAACAATTTGATTTTCTTCTTTCCTTTTTCTGATCAAATTAACTAAAGACTTATCTATTTTGTTGGTTTTTTCATAAAACCAACTTAGTTTT
>JAJPUD010022867.1:0-20753 GCA_023553655.1 Myrmecobius fasciatus | reverse complement strand
CATTGCATTCTTTTTCCATTTTTTCTATTTTATTTTGCAGTGATCTCGTTTTGTTTCCCCATGTTTCTTCTAACTCTCTTTTAAGATCCTTTATGTAATCTTCAAAGAAAGCCTTGTGACATGGAGACCAGTTTATGTCTCTCTTTGGGCTTTTTCTGGAGTTGCTTTACCTTTAGGGGCCTCAGGATTTGAGGTCTGTTCTTCCCTCTCTCCATAAAATTTGTCTATGGTGAGAGCTCTTTTTGGTTTTTTATTCATTTTTTTTTAAAGGTGTGAGGTCTGTTTAGGGCAAAGGTGGGACAGCTGCTTTAATGTGCCCTGAGGCAGTTCTGCTGATTGAGTTATTTCAGGAACTGGGCAGTTCTGCTGATTGAATTATGTCAGGTGCTGGGCAGTTCTGCTTTAGTTCACCCTGGGGCAGTTCTGCTGATTGAATTATTTTAGGTACTGGGCAGCTCTGCTGATTGAATTATTTCTGGTGCTGATCAGTCCTGTTTTGAGGTTCTTCCAGAGTATCTTCTTCTAGAATTGTGTTGTCCTCCAGATATTGTGGATTTTTTTGCTTCAAAATCAGTCTAGAGCCTTCATATGTTGTTGGTTTGAGGGAAGGTTAGAGGAGGCTACAGAGACTCCTGTCTGATCTCTGCCACCATGGCTCCACCCGTGATTTTAGTTTTAACAGTAAAAGAAAGAGTATTTAGAAAAAGATAATTTGATGATTAGCACCCCCTTTTAATGATTATAATTTCTATTTTATTATTAAATATGCTAGTCATTTTTTACATTCACCTACTTTTTTAGCTCTCAGGTGTGACTGAAAAAGGAATAGAATTCTCGATTGGAATTCAAGAAGACCTAGATTCAATTCTTTGATACCTTGAACAGGTACAAATCATGTGTCTGTGTCTCAGTACATTTTCAGGGTTTACAGATGGAATTGCTTACTATGAAGAAAGTTCAGATCCTTTAGAATGCAAGTGAAAAAAAAAAGGTATGGAATATTTAGAAGAAAATTTCTATGTTTTGTTGTCTCTCCTTCAGGGACAAGATTCATAGAAAATGACGACCACAGCTGTTCAACTTGCTTTCTTTAAGAAACTTTAAGAAAGAATCCTCACAAATAGATTCTGCTTCTCAGCTTGTGGTGGGGTGGAAATAACAATGAATTTGAAGCGTATAACCTTTCCGTGATTCCAAGGATACTGGTCTAGTTCACATGGATCATCTCTCTTGCTTTTTAGGAGATTTAGGAGAGCATTATTAACTACTAAAATATTAAAATTCTTTTTACAATGAAAAATCCAGGAAAAGGACATCCCTAAATATTATTGAGGTTCAAATCTCTGTTCTCTTTAAATTCTCTGAATTTCCATCTAGTCCTTGAATTTCTCACTTAGAGATACCTCTTTGCATGGTTAGTACTGTGACAAGTACAACAGAGTACATAAGATTGATAATAGATTTTATGTGAAATAAAATCAGGAAATAAGAATTGTTTAACGATATAATGAAAAGATGCAGAGCCTAGATGATAGAGTAAAGACAGGGACTCCCTGAGTTCTCACCAAAATCCATCCTAATTCTTTTACATAATGAATCTAGAGAAATGTTAGAGCATCAGAACACACACAAAAAGATATAGTGGAACAATATTCCAGCTTAAGACAACTTGGAAAATTAGCAAGAAAGGTCTGTGGCACCAGGATGGGAATCCAGCATGCAGTTCCAGTGCAGTCTGCTCCAGCACAGCCAACAAAGCACGATTGAACCTTGGGACCTCTGATTTAGTAGCAGTACTGGCAGTTTCCAGTTTCAGCCCAGAGACACCAAAGATGACTTGGAAAGTAAGTAGAAAAGTTTATTAGTAGGACGAGAAAATATGAAGAAATTAATAAACTAGGTGGTGATGACAATGGCAGCTTCTGGAGGCTGCAGCTCACAAGAGTTCTCTTTATTAGCATTGAAGAAGGATTCTGTTGCTTTGGCATACTAGAATTTATAGCCACAATGGAGCAGGAACATCCTTAAAGTTCCAGGGCAGAAAAGAATGTTGTGGTCAGGTCTCTAGAAAGCTGAAAACAGCTGCACAAAATCTGTGAAGCTTGGAACAGTTCACTTTACACCCTGAAAACAGAGCCTTACTTTTAACAAAGTGTTAAAAGCCAATCAAAAGGCTGGGAAAATGAGCAAACAGCAGAAAAAGATTCTGAACATAGAAAGTTACAATGGTGATAAAGAAGATCAAAGCCCACACGGAGAAGATAATAAAGTCAAAGCTCCTACACCCAAAGCCTCCAAAAAATCAGAATTGATTTCAGACCATAGAAGAGCTCAAAGGAAATTTTAAAAAATAAATAATAGAGAAAAGAAAAATTTGGAAGAAAATTGAGAGTGATGCAAAAAGAAATACAAAAAGCTAATGAAGAGTAGTGTCTAAAAAAACAAATAGCCAAATGGGAAAGGAGGTACAAAAGCTCACTGAAAAAAAAATTCCTTGAAAATTAGAATTGAGCAAATGGAAGTTAATGACTTTATGACAAAACAAGAAGCAATAAAACAAAACCAAAAGAATGAAAAAAATAGAAAAGAATGTGAAGTGCCATTGGAAAAATAACTGACCTCAAAAATTGATCCAGGAGAAATAAATTAAAAATTATTGGTCTAAACAGACATAAAGGATGATCATACAAGCAAATCAGTGCAACAAGGGATTGTCTACCTGTTGGATCTGGGGAGAAAGGAGGAATTTATGTCCAAAGAAGAACTAAAGAACATTATGAAATGCAAAATAAATAAATTTACATTAAAAAGGTTTTACACAAACAAAGTCAAGGGAGCCAAGATTAGAAGGGAAACAAAAATCTAGGAAATAATATTTACAGTCACATTTTTGATAAAGATTTCACTGCTAAAATAGAGAAATTTCTCAAATTTACAATTACTCAATTAATAAATGGTCAAAAGATATGAACAGACAATTTTCAGATGAAGAAATTAAAACCATTTCTAGTTGCCTAAAATGCTCTGAATCATTATTAACTAGATAAATGTTAATTAAGACAACTCTGAGGTACCACCTCACACCTCAGATTGGTTATGATAACAGGAAAATATAATAATAAATGTTAGAGGGGATGTGGGAAAATTGAAGTTGTGAAATGATCCCAACTATTCTGGAGAGTAATTTGGACTATGCTTAAAGGGCTATAAAATATCCATACTTTTTTTTCTCCAGAAGTGTTACTATAGGATCTGTATCCAAAAGAGATCATAACAGTGGAAAGGATCCATATGTGCAAAAATGTTTGTAGCAGCTCTTTTTGTAGTGGCAAGGAATGTGATATTAAGTGGATGCCCACCATTTGGCGAATCACTGAATAAATTATGGTATATGAAGGTTATGGAATATTATTGTTCTACAAGAAATAATGAGAAGGTAGATTACAGAAAAACCTGGAAAGATCTACATGAACTGCTGCTGAGTAAAGTCAGCAGAACCAGGAGAACATTGTAAACAATAACAATAAGATTACAAGATAATCAACTGTGATGAACTTGGCACTTCTCAACAATGTGATATTCAAGGCAATTCCAACAGGTTTGGGAAGGAAAATTCCAGTCACATCCAGAGAGAGAATTATGGAGACTGAATGTGGATCAAAGCATAGTTTTTTTTTTTTTTTTTTTTTACCATTTTGCTTGTTTGCATTTTTATTTTTTTGTTTCCCCCCTTTGGTCTTATACAGCATGACAGATAAGGAAATATATTTAAAAGGATGGTACATATTTAATATATATCAGATTGCTTGCTGTCTTGGGGAGGGGAAAGCTAAGAGAAGGAGGAAAAATTTAGAACACAGAGTTTTACAAAAAAAGTAAATGTTGAAAACTATCTTTACATATATTTGGAAAAGTAAAGTACTATTGAAAAAACAGAACCAAATTATTAGTCTCACTGAAAATCATGTTTAAAAAGAGCCTATATATCATATTCAAAAAATTGTTAAAGAAAACTATTCTGATATTCTAGAACCAGAGGGTAAAATAGAAATTAAAAGAATCCACCAATCACCTTCTGAAAGATCTCAAAATGAAAATTCCAAGGAATATTATAGTCAAATTGCAGAACTCTCAGGTAAAGGAGAAAATAGTACAAACATCCAGGAAGAAACAATTCAAGTATAGTTGAACCACAGTTAGGAAACACAAGACTTAGCAGTTTCTAAATTAAAGTATCAGAGGGTTTGGAATATGATATTCCAAAGAGCAACAGAGTTAGAATTATAACTAAGAATCATCTATCCAGCAAAACTGAGTATAATCTTTCAGGGGAAAAGTGAATATTTAATGAAATAGAGGACTTTCAACTGTGCATGATGAAAAGACTAGAGCTGAATAGAAAATTTTCTTTTCAGATACAGGTATTAGGAGAAGCATAAGGAGGTAATTTAAAAATGAATATCATAAAGGACTTAATAAAGTTAATATCTTTACATTTCAACATGATAGGATAACACATAACTCATAAGTGCTTTCTTATCATTATGAGTTAGAAAGAGTATAGATAGATAGAGAGCATAAATGTGAGTTGAATATGAAGAGATAATATTTAAAACATAAAATAAAATCAAGGACTAAGAGAGAAATGTACTGGGAGAATGGGAAAGGGGGAGGTAGAATGGCATAAATTATCTGTCACAAAAGAGGCAAGAAAAAGCTCGTACAGTAGAAGGGAAGAGGGAAAAGGAGTGAATGAGTGAACCTTATTCTTGTTAGAATTAGCTCAAAAAGGAAATAGCATACACACTCAGTATAGGTGTAAAAATCTATCTTACTCTGCAAGAAAGTAAAAAGGGAAAAGTATATGAGAAGGGAAAAGAGTTTTAGAAAAGAGGGCATTTTGAGGGAGGGGATCGTCAGTAGCAAAACACTTTTGAGGAGGGTCAGGGTGAAAGAAGAGAGAGAATAGAATAATTGGGGGAAATACAGTTATTAATAGTAATTGGGGAAAAGAATTTTGGAGCAAGTTTGTCTGATGAAGGCCTTATTTTTCACATGAGGAAACTGAGTCAAATTTATTTATTTATTTATTTATTTATTTATTTATTTTTTTGCTTTGGCAATTGGGGTTAAGTGACTTGCCCAGGGTCACACAGCTGTTACGTGTCTGAGACCAGATTTGAACTCAGGTCCTCCTGACTTCAGGGCTGGTGCTCTATCCACTGCGCCACCTAGCTGCCCCTCAAATTTATTTAAATAAGAGTCATTTCCCAATTGATAAATGATCAAAATATATGAACTATGCCCCCAAACTATTAAATCATTCATATTGTTTGATCTAACAATACCACTATCAAGCATGAATTTAAAAAAAGATTAAAAAAGGAAAAGAGCCTTTATGTACAAAAATTTTTATAATGCTCTCTTTTCAGTAGCCTCTTCTGAGGTTGGGGAATTGGATATTGAGGAGATGCCTATCAATTGGGGAATGGATTTTATTTAATGTAATATTGTATGCAGTCAAAATAAGTTTTCTGGTTTGAACCTAAATTCTAGGTTTTCACATTATAGTTTTTGCTGAGTGCTCATTATGATATTGGTCCAACTTGGAAAAATAATTTGTGGATCTGATCTCTGACCAGGCACCTACATGAAGGGAAATGCAAATAAATATGCTTTCATGACTCCATTTTTTATGGCTTTTTGGCCATTATAAAGTAAATTGTGGTCATGAAGATAGACCTTCAAAATTTTTTACAGTTGAAGAAAATGATATATAGGAAAGTGGTGACTTGCCCAAGACACAAAAAGCCGTAAAGGTCAGAGGAAAGATTTAAGTCCAGGTCTTTTGATTCTAGACCCAGTTTTTTTTTTTTTTCATTGTACCATACTTGTCCTTCTTCCTATCAACTTCCCCTGCAGTTGTGGGACAGATTTAATTTTTGTTAGTGGGGATTGTTATCTACCACTAAAAATTTATAGTTATCTATTTCCCACCAGACTGTACTCCTCTGGAATTCTTGATCATGCCCCAGAAAACTCTTCATTCTGGAAGATCACTTCTGCTGTACAGCTCACAGTTCCAAAATATATTCTGGGATGCTTTGAGGAAGGAATGGAATACCTCCCTCTGATTGGAGGATAAAATGCTTTTCTCAGAACCTCCCTATATGAATGATGCTCAGGCTAATCATTTTTTTTTTAATTTTCTATCAGGCTATACTCTTCTGAACTTCCTTATTATGTTTCATTAGAGTAGATGTTATTGGTCCTCTTCAAGACTGAAGGACAAACAACAACCTTTTCCTCTCCACTATCACTTTTTCAACTTCAGTTGTCTTATTAATATGTAAACTCTTTGAGGGCAGGAACTCCTTTTTGCTTGTATTTGTGTTCTCTTTGCCCAACACAAATTACAATAACACATGTGCCTAACACATGCTGGGCATGTCATAAACAATAAATGCTTATTAGTTGGTGGACAAATCAAATTTTATAAACAAGTATATAAGGCCCGATTTTTAAAAAGCTGTGTTTGTTAAAAATCAACAGAGAACAAAGTAATATTATAAGGATTTAGGGAAGTTAATACCATGGGGACTCAAACTGACAGTAATTAATATTGTGTGGTGATATTGATAATTAAATAAGAATTTGTGATAATCTTATATTTTTATATCTATTAAAAATATGACTTCTGAAGAGCTCAATCAATCTCTGAAGAGTACATCTGATGTTGTTCATAGGTCCCAATGAACATGCTAGTTAGCTAGGTGGGCAGAAAACCTTCTGGGAGATTTCATTTCTTTTTTGAGTATAAAAGGAATCTAGTCTGGATAAGAAGCCTTTGCCTGGGCATATAACTCCCATCCTAGGTTCCTTCCATGAGAGTTTGGGGCAATCCAATTCATGAAGGAGAAAACTAGCTGAAGAGGGCCAGATAGCGATGACTTCATCTCTATCTATTATCTCTGTCTCTCTCTACCAACCTAAGCTTAGTTTAAATAACTTGCCTAAGATCACATTGGTGCTAAGTTCATTAAATTATTCTTAATTGTTCTCTCTCATTTTCTCCCTTTCTCTTTCTTTTCCTCTCTCTGTCTCTGTCTCTATTTCTGTCTCTCATTCTTTCTCCCTCCCTCTTCTACCTCTTTCTTTCTCCCTACCTACTTACTTTTGGCCTACACAGGTTAAGTAAGTTGCTGAAGATCCCATAGGAAGCAAATTCATTAAGTGCTTCCTATGTTCTTGGCACTAGTGCTAAGCACTAAGGTACAAAGGAAAAACAAAGAGCACTTGAACTTCTTCCTAAACTTAAGTGTTATGTCACCAGATGTTCATTGGACATTTCCATCTGGATGTTCTGTTGGGATATCAACCCATTTGTCTCAAACTGAACTCATTTCTTTACCCTTAAACCTTTCCATCTTCTTAAATTTGCCACTTCTGTTGAATCTTTTCAAGATTACTTTTTACTATGTTATTATTATCATATAAATTGCTTCCTGCTTTCTGCTCATTTCATTCTAAATCAACTTATATGAGTCTTCAAATTGTTTTATAATATGGAGAATATAGGATAATTTCTTCATTTTCTGCTCACTTTGAATCAATTAATAAAGATCTTTTAATATGTTTTAAATTATTATCTTTTCCCTAATTTCTTATATGACACATAGAATATTATTATATTCCATTCATATAGCACAACCTAGACAACATATACATGACAATTTGTTCATTCATTCTCCATTTGATGGGTATCTCTTTAATTTCCAATTTTTTGCAAAC
This sequence comes from Myrmecobius fasciatus, assembly GCA_023553655.1. NCBI lineage: Eukaryota > Metazoa > Chordata > Mammalia > Dasyuromorphia > Myrmecobiidae > Myrmecobius > Myrmecobius fasciatus. Next base: position 12,962 of record JAJPUD010022867.1, on the reverse strand, counting down.
ACAAAATTGATATTTTTTATACATAGGCTCTTTTCCTTTTCCTTTCATATCTTTTTGGCCATAGGCCCAATCATGTTAAAGCCTATTAAAGGGTATGCACTCTTTAGTAATTTTTAAAAATATAAATCCTAATTGCTTCCACAGGTTCACCAACAGTATCTAATTGTCTTTTCCCCATAGCCCCTCCCTTAGTAATCTGGCTCCAACTTAACTTTTCATGTATTTTTTTCAGTATAGTTCACAGAGAACATATAGCTCATATTGTCTCATCCAGCTAGATTTTAAGCTCTAACTCCAGAATTAATTCACTTTTGTCTCCATATAGATTATCTGAATTGGTTGTTAATTAAACCTACAGTACCTGTTGAAGTCACAAAATGAGGTGATGCCTGCATTGTAGAGGATGGATAATGATTCATTGCAGGAGACTGAGTAACAGTCAGACAGGCAGAAGGAGAACCAAGAGAGAACAGTATCATAAAAATACAAAGAGAAGAGAATATTCAGGAAGGAAAGGTGGACAACAGTGTTAAATACTGTAGAGGGGTTAAGAAGGATGAAAAAATGTCATCAGATGGGCAGCTGATTTTGGTAGCTTTGAAGTTTCAATTGAGAAAAGATGTTCAGATTACAAAGTTTGAAAAATGAGTGAGAAGAGATGTTGAGGTATTGAATATAGGAAAGCTTTTCTAGAGGTTTGACTAAGAATTGGAATAGAGGAGAGATAATATAGGATAATAGTTTGAGGGAATGAATAAACTTTTTAAAGAGGATATAGGAGATTCAAGAATATCTGTAGGTAGCAAAGGATCAACCAGTAGAGAGGTAGAGATTAAAAAATAGAGAGTGTGTGGGAATGATGATGAAGGCAATCTATTTGAGAGGACAGAGATTATGGGATAAAAGGTACATTTTATTAGTGAGGAAAAGGGTCACTTTATCATCAGAGACTGAGGTAAAGGAGAGAATGGGGAATGATGCTCCAGTGTTTGAAATATAGATGATATCATTGCAAAACAGCATTGATTGGTTGAGGAAACATTATATTCTCTTTGTATGGTATCTGGTATAAACATATATGTTTATAATACAAATATGTTGAATGAGATATGTATTTCAAGCATTTTGCAAACCTCAGTGTTATATTTTAGCTACAATAGATTTGTATAAATGTATATGTGTAATGTACATGGCATATACATACATACATACATGTATATATGTATATGTTGAATGTTATCTCTCCCAATTAGAATGTAAACTCCTTAAGATCAGGGACTTATCTTTACTTTTAATTTGTACCCCAAATTTGGTAATTTTGATCAAGTTCATTGTACTTCATAAATTTATCACCTGTTTGTTCTTGGACAATCTCCTTATTTTTTTTGGACCTAGGTTTCCCTCTGTGTTAAATGAAGAGGCAGTTATAGTCTCTGAAATTCCTACAAGCTCTAATTCTTTGATGACTCCTAGATGTATTCATCATTTAAAATGATTAAACATTTCAGGTGGTCATCTAATATGGATTTTTCCTCCCTTCTTTCTCATTCAATTCAACGAACCTAAATCAAGGTCAGATGAATACTTAACCACCTTAAAAAGAGATAAGAGAATAAGATCAAAGAATCCTAGACTTAGAGTTAATATTGCTCATAAGTAACCAGCAGCCTGTATTAGAACTCACATTTTTGGACTCCAACTCTAGTTCTTTTTACTATAGCATTTCATTAAAAATGAAATGTCAGTTTATATGATTTGAGAGCTGGAATGGACCTAGTTGTTGCTCAGTCATTTCAGGTGAGCCTGATTCTGCATGACCTAGGTTTTCTCAGCAAAGATACTGGAGTGGTTTACCATTTCCTTCTACAGGTCATTTTACAGATGAGAAATTGAGGCAAACTAGGTTAAGTGACTTGCCCAGGGATATCGAACTATAAAAATGTCTGAGTTCAAATTTGAACACAGACCTTCCTGATTCCAGGCTTGGTGCCATCCATTGTGCCATCTAGCTGCCTCAGAATGGATGTCAGAAATTACTAACCCAACTTTCTTATTTCACAAAATGTGGGATCTGAGGACTAATGAAATAAAATGATTTGTCTAAAGATACATTGCTGTCATGCTTCGATATTTATAGTCTTTTCCTCAACACAATCCTGCCAGGTAGGTAGCACAAGTGTTTCCGTATCTAATTAGAAGCAGAAATGAGACTAGAAGCCAGTGTCCTGGTTTTTAATTTAAGGTCCCACATTCCCTCTTCCTTTCCATCTTTCACTGCTGCCCAACATTGCCTCTCCATTGAAATTAGAACAATATATTCTTCTAGAAATGTCCTGCTCATTCCCATTTCAATCCTCCTGCTCTTTCTACTTTCCCATACTGCTTCTCATGTAATCTATAACCACATCACTGGGAGGTGAATCTTGTCACAGGACAGGGTCTATATTGCAAAGGGAAAATTTCATCAGTCCTTCCTTCCTGTTCCATATTTTGCTTCAAATTCATGGCTTTACCATCAGGTGGCAGGGAAAATTTAGGTTTGAGTAGGTTTCATTAGAAATAACTTGGCCAGCACAAATCACTGACATTTTGGCCTAGGCTGATTCCCAAGCTGACATGGATGATAAATGGACATTTTGGCTACATGTTCATGGGAGTGAAGGGTATTTCACCTTGCAATCTGGTCTACTTTCAGTGGAGCAGCAGGGCCAAGGTCACTAGAATGAGATAATCTCAGATCAGATGTGCTCATTGCCCTGGATATCCTTGGCTAGGAATAGCTGCTGGTCATGCTCTTGTCTATCCACTCTTTCATTTGAAAGAAACACCAGAGTTCATAGTCTGACACATGCTTCCTGGTGGAGTTGCAACAATAAGTAAGCTTAGCTATTTGTGCAGCTATCTGGAGAGAAATTGTATATTAAATTGGAAACAGATGGACAGAATGACCCACACAGCCCTGGAATTCACAGTGTAGCTCAGCAGAATTAAATCAGGTACCTGACGCCCTGACAATTTTGTCTCAGTAGGAAAAGAAAAGAAAACACGTGGAAACCCTATGATTGGTGATGGTGTGGTAACTTTTTTTTTCCAGTTGTTTTTCTGATTTGATGTTAGTTTTATTGGAGTTCTTTTCTATTTTCCTTTTTTAAAAAAAATCCTACTTTTACATATGTAGAATCTCTTCTTTCCCCATCTTTCATCACCCCCTACCCCAATCTGTCAACTCCAAGGCATCACCTAAAGCATGAACTCTGAATCTGCATGAAAGGTTAGATTGAGAATCAAAATAGTCATTTTTCTGTTCATCTGGGAAGTGTACTCCTTTCTTTACACCCTTTGCTTGCCAAGCATTTTCTCCATCACCTCCTTCCTACAACTTCAATAAGAAATGATTTTTAAACATTGTTTTTGATGTCTACTTGAATCATAAAATGTCCAGGTTAAAGTCAATGAATATTAGCTAGAAATGTACAATTTGTATTATCAGAAGAATTTTTGCTTTGGCAGATCACCATGACTGATATTTACATGACACTTTGAAGTCTGTAGATTGTTTGCATATGTATACATATTATCATTCGAATCTCATAGATCCAAAACAATTTAAGTATGTACAACAAGTACTATTGCCCCCATTTCAAAAGTGAGGAAACTGAGTCTCAGAGGGGTTAAGTGATTTGTCTATGATCACACTGAAATAAAGTGTTCAATATACATTGATCACAATGATCAGAAGCAGGATTTGAACCAAGATCTTCCTGACACTGTCTAGAAATTTATCTACTAGGCTGCAATGTCTAATTCTGTGAAATACTTGTAAGTGACTGGTTTTTCATGGAACATTATAAGCCTCTATATATGGCAAGCTATGTGGTCCTCACCTTTTAGGAATATCTCACCCATGGCCCCAAGAAGCTATAGCTTGCACAACAGGTGCAAGATGGGCTAAATGAGGGCAAGGATAACTAATAGGTCTCAAACCTGTTGGTGAGTTGGGGGATATCCATCACAACCATGTGAAAACTTCCCACATTATAGTGGGTGGAAGAGATCAATTTGTACCAATGACCACAAAGACGGCTGACACAGGGTCTGAGGAGCATCCTAGGCCAGCACCAGACACTTTGATTTTTGTTTTGCCACTGGACTTTACTAATCCTGGAAGAGTGATGCTGATGGTTTTGTGCAACTCAGCCTCACTTAAATCCTATTTATATGCAAGTCAAGACATCATCCTGGGATGCCATTGGTCCTCTTCGAAAACAAAGGACTAACAACAACTTAAGATAGAGCCATACTGTAAACAAATAGGTGAAGGACCAAATCATTATCAGAAATTGGAGCAAAGGAGGAGAGAATGTAGAATGATGTTAAGAGCTTACCTCCTTGAAATATAATTGTAGGTTAATTGATTGTAATATACCCAGTGTTATTGCAAAATGGGATTTAAGGGGCAAGAGAATATATATTTTGTATGTATCTTTACTGAACATATTGTCTTTTGCATTAGAACCCAAGCTTCTAGAGAGTAGGAACTCTTTTCTTTTTTTATTTGTATACTCAATAATTAGTAACATATCTGGCCCCTGTTAAATGCTTAATGAATGATTGTTGATTGATTTATTAATAGTAAAAAAGCCACAATTCTAGTTGATCATTATACATATATATATGTGTGTGTGTGTTTGTGTGTGTGTATACATACATACATACATACACACATTTTTCCCTCCCATTTTCCTTTAATCCAGCTAATTTGTTTGTACAGAAGAACAAAGTTCATATGAGCAAGGAAGTTATATGGTGTTTCTTTCCAGATAGAACTCCAAAGTATGAGGAACTAGGAAATACAGTCTAGTCTTTATTCTGCTATTAACTATGTCTTAGACAAACTGAAAGTCCCTTTGAATTTCAATTTCCTAATCACCAACCAAGAGACATAGAGTGGATGGTCCCTAAAATTCCTTTTAACCTCTAATTTGTTTTGTGAAATTCTCTGTTTAATGAGATGTATATGGGATTAGTATCCAGAGAAAAGGGTAAAGGAAATCTGGAGGATATGGTGAGTGACTAGGAAGTCCAAGGCACTTTATCTTTATATACGGTGTGGTTAAAGATTTTGCCCCTATCTACCTTCAGTTAGGAGTAGAGAACTTTATTCAAGTTGTGGAACTTCATAGGATCATAAATTTAGAGCAAGTAGGGACCTCAAAGATCAATTAGCCCAACCACTACATATTTTACATAGAAGGAAATGAGGCCCAGAGAAGTTAACTGATTTGTTCAAGGTTAAATAGATGGCAAGTAGCAGATCCAGAATTGCAACCCTGCCCTTCTGATGACAAGTCACATTGCCCCATGGAGATTTGTGAATTCTATTATATATACATTTATTAGGTACCTATTATGTTTGAGGTATGTTTCTAGATCCTAGACAGGAAGATTAACATAAAACAGGACCTGCATGTCCTCAGTGAGTTTATATGCTACTGTGCTTAAATGCAAGAAGGGACAAAGGTTAAAGCTGACAGAGACATTCAGCAAAATCAATAGGGTCAAAATAATGAATTTTGAAGGGTATTTGAAGGAGAAGAGAAAGTGGCAATATCTATGACAGCCTGACAAAAGGTTTTCATTAATAAAAGAAGTATTTAATTATTTTCTATTTTTTTGAGTGCTTCATTGCTGTTCTTTCCTTTTCCTTTTTTAAAAAATCTCTGTCAATTACAAATGTGTCTTGCCCTTCCAAACCATTTCACACATAATGGAATATTCTATTGTAACAAATAATAACTAGTAACTAATAAGTAAATAATAAGTCCTAACTAACAATAACAGCTAATTTTTATATATTGCTTTAAGGTTTGCAAAGTATTTTACAAATATTATCTTACAATAGCCCTAAAAGGTAGTGCTATTATTTTACACATTTTATAGATGAGGGAATTGAGGCAAATAGAAATTAAATGACTTGCCAATGATCAAGTATAATAAAGCAAAAGCAACTGGGTATATCTATGACTGTATGTCTCATTCCGTACTTGTAGTCCCTTACCTAACTGTCACAAAGACAGACTCAGGCTTCACTGTGAATTATGATTCATTACTGAATCTCAGAACTCTTAAATACAATCAAACCACCAGCTTCAACCTCTCTAGCGGCAGGGATAACAGGAGTGTGCTATCAGGCCTATCCATCATATCTTATCACATAGTGTTGTTGCTGTTGAGTTATTTCAATTGTGTTCAACTCTCTATTGAGCCCATTTGTAGTTTTCTTGTAGAGTGATTTATCATTTCCTTCTCCAGGTCATTTTATAGATGAGGAAAGTAAAAGAAAGAGGTTTAAATGACTTGCCCAGGGTCACACAGCTAATAAGTGTCTGAGTCCAGATTTGGGATCAGGAAGTCTTTCTGACTTCAGCTCCAACACACTATACATGCATCACCAACCTGAACAATACATATGAATTTTCATTTTCATCTGCTGTCATTTAGCACTCCTCCATACATGATATCATTCAGAATAACATTTTATTTGATACAGGAGTTGCTTATTCTTGACTAGAAGACATGATACTTGCAGCAACACAAAAGGGTGATAATTTCTAATAAATTTTTCATCTCAGAATACAAAGCTCTAAGGTGATAAGGAGCTACAGAAATCCAAGAATTGAAATTTCATGATCAAGCAAGTGCTTTTGTTTAAACTTAATGTTGATAGATTCATAAATTGTTTTGTTTTGTTTTTTTATTTTTTTAAATTTTTTATTAAAACTTTTTATTTATAGAACATATGAGTAATTTTTCAGCGTTGGTCTTCGCAAAACTTTCTGTTTCAAATTTTTCCCTCCTTCTCCCCACCCCTTCCCCTAGATGGCAGGGAGTCCAATACATGTTAAATATGTTAAAATATATGATAAATCCAATATATTTTGCAGCACAAAAATTTTGCATCTAAAAAGAGAAAAAAAAAACTTAAGGAAAACAAAATGCAAGCAAACATCAACAGAAAGCATTACAATGCTATGTTGTGGTCCACACTCAGTTCATACAGGCCTCTCCCTGGGTGTATATGGCTTTCTTTAAGACTGAACAATAGGAACTGATTTGAATCACCTCATTATTGAGGAGAACCATGTCCATCAAAATTGATCATCGTATAGTTTTGTTGTTGCCGTGTACAATGATCTCCTGGTTCTGCTCATTTCACTTAGTATCAGTTCACGTAGATCTCTCCGGGCCTTTCTGAAACCATCTTGTTGGTTGTTTCTTACAGAACAATAATATTCCATAAGTGATTAAGCCATTCTCCAATTGATGGGCACCCATTCAGTTTCCAGTTTCTTGCCACTACAAAAATGGCTGCCACAAACATTTTTGCCCATGTAGGTCCCTTTCCCTCCTTTAAGACCCCTTTTATGGTTGGATCCATTCATAGTTCCATCAACAATGTATCAGTTTCCCAGTTTTCCCACATTCCCTCCAACATTTGTCATTTTTTCCCTGTATTCTTAGTCAATCTCAGAAATGTGTAGTGGTATCTCAGAGTTGTCTTAATTTGCATTTCTTTCATCAATAGTGATTTGTAGTACCTTTTCACATGACTAGAAATTGTCTCAATTTCTTCATCTGAAAATTGTCTCTTCATATCCTTTGGAGAATGGTTTGAATTCTTATAAATTTGAGATAATTCTCTATATAATTTAGAAATGAGGCCTTTATCAGAACCTTTGAATGTAAAAATGTTTTCCCAGTTTATTGCTTCCCTTCTAATCTTGTCTGCATTAATTTTGTTTGTACAAAAACTTTTAAACTTGATATAATCATAATGATCTATTTTATATAATGAATTGTCTCATATTTATAAGAATTCAAGCCATTCTCCGATTGATAAATGGTCAAAGGATATTAACAATTTTCAGATGATGAAATTAAAACCATTTCTAGTCATATGAAAAGGTGCTCCAAATCAGAGAAATGCAAATTAAGACAACTCTGAGGCACCACTACACACCTGTCAGATTGGCTAAAATGACAGGAAATGATAATGACGAATGTTTGAGGGGATGTGGGAAAACTGGGACACTGATACATTATTGGTGGAACTGTGAACAGATCCAGCCATTCTGGAGAGCAATTTGGAATTATGCTCAAAAAGTTATCAAACTGTGCATACCCTTTGACCCAGCAGTGTTTCTATTGGGCTTATATCCCAAAGAAATCTTAAAGAAAGGAAAGGGCCCCACATGTGCAAGAATGTTTGTGGCAGCCCTTTTTGTAGTGGCTAGAAACTGGAAACTGAATGGATGCCCATCAATTGGAGAGTGGCTGAACAAATTATGGTATGAATATTGTTCTGTAAGAAACGGCCAGCAGGACGATTTCAGAGAGGCCTGGAGAGACTTGCATAGACTGATGCTGAGAGAAATAAGCAGAACCAAGAGATCATTATACACAGCAACAACAATACTATATGATGATCAGTTCTGATGGACATGGCTCTCTTCAACAATGAAATGTTTCAAACCAGTTCCAATTGTTCAGTGAAGAAAGCCATATACACCCAGAGAGAGGGATATGAAATGTGGACCACAACATAACATTTCCATGCTCTCTATTGATATTTGCTTGCATTGTGTTTCCATTCTCAGATTTTTTTTGTAGATATGATTTTTCTTGCACAACAATGATAAGTGTGGAAATATGTATAAATATATTTGATTTGTCAAGCATTTTAACATAATTAACATATAGTGGATTTACTGCCATCTAGGGGAGGGGTGAGGACTAGGGGGGAAAATTTTGTAACAGAAAGCTTTGTAAGGGTTAATATTGAAGAATTACCCATACAAATGTTTTGCAAATAAAAAGTTTTAATAAAAATGATCTATTTTATTATTAATAATGATCTCTAGTTCTTTGGTCACAAATTCCTTCTTCCTCCACAGATCTGAGAGGTAAGATATCCCATGTTTTTCTAATTTGTTTATAATATCATTCTTTATGTCTAGGTCATGAATCCATTTCAATCTTATCTTGGTATATATACAGTGTTAGGTGGGGGTTAATGCCTAATTTCTTCCATACTAGTTTCCAATTTTCTCAGCAGTTTTTGTCAAATAGTGAATTCTTATCCCAATAGCTGGGGTATTTGAGTTTGTCAAATAGTATATTGCTATAGTCATTAACTACTTTGTCCTGTGAACCTAACCTATTCCACTGATCAACTACTCTGTTTCTTAGCCAGTACCAAATGGTTTTGATATATGATGCTTTATAATATAGTTTTAGATCTGGTACAGCTAGTCCATCTTCATTCACTTCTTTTCCATTAATTCTCCTGAAATTCTTGACCTTGTGTTCTTCCAGATGAACTTCGTTGTTATTTTTTCTAGGTCTGTAAAATAGTTTCTTGAGAGTTTGATTGGCCTAGTATTAAATAAATAGATTATTTCAGGTAGTATGGTCTTCTTTATTATATTCATTCACTCCACCTATCCAAGAACACTTGGTATTTTTCCAATTGTTTAAATCTGACTTTATTTATGTTGAAAGTGTTTTATAGTTTTGCTGCCTTTCCCTTGGCAGATAGATTCCCAAATATTTTATACTATTGACAGTTATTTTACATGGAATTTCTCTTTGTATCTCCTGCTGATGGATTTTGTTAGGGATGTATAAAAAAGCTGATGATTTATGTGGGTTTATTTTGTATCCTGCAACTTTGCAAAAGTTGTGGATTATTTTTTAATAATTTTTAGTTGATTCTTTAGGGTTTTCTACCATCATATCATCTGCAAAGAGTGATAATTTGGTTTCCTCATGACCTACTCTAATTCCTTTAATCTCTTTTTCTGCTCTTATTGTCAAAGCTAGCATTTCTATTACAATATTGAATAGTAATGGTGATAGTGGGCAACCTTGTTTCACTTCTGATCTTACTGGGAATAGTTCCAGTTTATCACCATTACATATGATGCTAGCTGATGGTTTTAAATAGATGCTACCGACTATTTTAAGGAAAAGTCCATTTATTCCTATATTCTCTAGTGTTTTTAATAGGAATGGATGTTGGATTTTATCAAATGCTTTTTCTGCATCTATTGAAATAATCATATTTTTTTTGTTAATTTGGTTATTGATATAGTCAATTATGCTAATAGTTTTCCTAATATTTCATCCCTGTAATTCTGGTATAGATACTACTTGGTCATGTTGTATTATCCTGGGGATTATTTTCTGTAATCTCTTTGCTAATATTTTATTTAAGATTTTTGCATCAATATTCACTAGGGAGATTGCTCTATAATTTTCTTTCTTTGTTTTTGTCCTACCTAGATTCATAAAATTAAAAGACAACTTTACAAGTATAATTCTCAGGAAGATCATTCCCTAAGGCAGCCCACAGATGACAGTGCCATCATTATAGGAGGCAGAAATGGGCTCTCTGTTTGTAAGATAAGCGCATCATTAGGGAAATTTTTTTTTATTAAATTTTTTATTTTTCAAAACATACGCATGGGAAATTCTTCAACATTAGCCCTTGCAAAACCTTGTGTTCCAATTTTCCTCCTCTCTCCCTGCATCATCCCTTAGATGGGAAGTCATCCAATACATGTAAAAGTGCTAGAAATATATGTTAAATCCAATATATGCATACATATTTACACAATTATTGTGCCACACAAGAAAAACCAGTAAAAAAAAAAAAGAAGCAAAATAAAATGCAAGTAAACAACAAAAAGAGTGAAAATGCTATGTTGTGAACCACACTGAGTTCCCACAGTCTTCTCTTTGGGCGTAGATGGTTGTCTTCATCACTGACCAATTGGAACTGGTTTGAATCATCTCATTGTTGAAGAGAGTTACGTCCATCAGATTTGATCATTGTATAATCTTGTTGCGGTGAATAATGATCTCCTGGTTCTGTAAGTCTCTCCAGGCCTCTCTGAAATATCCTGTTTGTCATTTCTTACAGAGCAATAATATTCCATAACATTCATATACCATAATTTATTCAACCATTCCCCAATTGATGGGCATTCATTCAGTTAATTAAAAATTTTCTTTTGAAGATTCCTTCCTTTTTGCTCTTTCTCTTTATTTTTTTCCTCCCTCCCAGTAATAGAGCTATTTAAGGAACATTCAATCTTCTTTTCTTTTGACCTTTATTTTTTTGGGGGAGAATTAATGAATGAAAACTCTTTTCTTGTTCCTTCTGGGGGTGGAGCCATGGTGGCGGAGATCAGACAGGAGTCTCTGTAACCTCCTCTAACCTCCCCTCAAACCAACAACATATGAAGCCTCTAGACTGATTCTGAAGCAAAAAAAATCCACAATATCTGGAGAACAACACGATTCTAGAAGAAGATACTCTGGAAGAACCTCAAAACAGGTCTGTTTTAATTGGGCAGGGGGGTGGCCTACTGAACCCAGACTGCAGCGCATGGAGACCAGGGCAGGGAGCTGGAGCAGGGAGCTGCAACAGGAGTCAGAACAGGAGTGGGAGCGTTGTGCTTTTCACACACCTGGGAGTCTTCTGCGGGCCTCTTGGAACAATTTGTCCTGATTGTGGGCAGGTGGTTTGGAGGGTCTGCCTTTTGAGGGGGATAGATTGTGAACCACTGAACCCCTGATGAGCATCTGACCTAGCTGCCATTACACAGCACCTTAAAGCAATCAATCAAACAACAGGACTGATAAGTAGCAGAAATAATTCAATCAGCAGAGCTGCCCAGTACCTGAAATAATTCAATCAGCAGAACTGCCCAGTTCCTGAAATAACTCAATCAGCAGAACTTCCCCAGGGCAAATTAAAGCAGCTTTCCCACCTTTGCCCTAAACAGACCTCACACCTTTAAAAAAAATGAATAAAAAACCAAAAAGAGCTCTCACCATAGACAACCTTTATGGAGAGAGGGAAGAACAGACCTCAAATCCTGAGGTCCCTAAAGGTAAAGCAACTCCAGAAAAAGCCCCAAAGAGAGACATAAATTGGTCTTCATGTCACAAGGCTTTCTTTGAAGATTGCATAAAAAATCTTAAAAGAGAGTTAGAAGAAACATGGGGAAACGAAATGAGATCACTGCAAAATAAAATGAAAAAATGGAAAAAAGAATGCAATGAACAAAAAAATGTAATTGGTCAATTGCAAAAGGAACTAAAAACAGTAACTGAAGAAAATAAGACATTAAAAATTAGAATCGAACAATTGGAAATGAATGACTCATCAAGACTTCAAGAATCAGTTGAACAAAAACAAAAAAATGAAAAGATAGAGAAAAACATGAAATATCTCCTAGGAAAAACAACTGACCTGGAAAATAGATCTAGGAGAGACAATCTAAGGATTATAGGGCTTCCTGAAAGCCATGATGAAAAAAAGAACCTGGACACTATATTCCAGGAAATCATAAAAGAAAACTGCCCTGATATTTTACACCCAGAAGGCAAAATACTCCTTGAAACAATCCACCGATCACCTCCTGAAAGAAACCCAAAAATTAAGTCCCCCAGAAATATCGTGGCTAAATTCCAGAACTATCATACCAAGGAAAAGATATTACAAGAAGCCAGAAAGAAACAATTTAAATATCGGGGAGCTACAATTAGGATCACACAGGACCTAGCAGCTTCTACTTTGAAGGATCGAAGGGCCTGGAATCAGATATTCCAAAGGGCAAAGGAACTTGGATTACAGCCAAGAATAAGTTACCCAGCTAGAATGAGCATTATCTTCCAGGGAAGAAGATGGTCTTTCAATGATATAGGAGAATTTCACCTATTTCTACTGAAAAGACCAGAACTGAACAAAAAATTTGATCTACAAACACAGAACACAAGAGAAACATAAAAAGGTAACAAGAAAAAATAACTCTTGAGAACTATATTTATGTTATAGATACTTATAGAATGAGGGTTGATTTTATGAATCGATTATTACATTATGATTATGA
>JAJPUD010022865.1:7970-20755 GCA_023553655.1 Myrmecobius fasciatus | reverse complement strand
GGTGGGGGGTGGGGGGAAGGAGGGGAAAAGTTTGGGAAAAAAAAGTTTTTGCAAAGGTCAATATAGAAAAATCACTCATATTTTGGTAAATAAAAAGCTTTATTATAAAAAGGAATATTTAGAAGAATTGAACATGTTTAATTGAATTGCTTGCTGTCTAGGGAAAGGAGAAAATGAGGAGGAAGGGAGAAAATTTTGGAACACAAGGTTTTGCAAGGGTGAATGCCAAAAATCATGCATGTATTTTGAAAAATAAAAAAATATTATTATGAAAAAATAAAAAAACAAAAAAGAATCTTCTTGAGTTCATATTTGGCCTCAGACTTTACTAGCTGTATGCCTCTGGGTAAGTCATTTAACAGTGTTTAGTTTTCTCAAAAATAAAATGAACTAGAGAAAAAAAATGGCAAATCACTCCAATAGCTCTTCCAAGAAAACCCAAAAGAATCTGAAATGATTTAACAACAACAAGGTAGCACTATGGATAGAGTGCTCAAATATAGCCTCCAACATTTACCACATAATCCTGGGCAAGTCACTTCACCTTAGTTTTTCCATCTATAAAATGGGGATGATATCACCTACTTCACAGAGTTATTGTTAAATATTATTATCTTATCTAAAGTCATGGTATATGAATGAAATATTATTGTTCAATAAGAAATGATGAGCAAGTTTATTTCAGAAAAGCCTGGAAAGACTTACTAGAACTGATGCTTATTGTAGTGAGCAGAACCAGGAGAACACTATAAGTAAGATCATGTGATGATCAACTATGATAGACTTAGCTTTTCTCAGCAATGAAGTGACTCAAAACAATTTCAATAGACTGGGGAAGGAAAATGCTATCTACATCCAGAGAGAGAACTATGGAGATTGAATGTGGATCAAAACATACTGCTTTCACCTTTTTTTGCTTTTTCTTTCTTGTGATTTTCCCTTTTGTTCTGATTTTTCTTTCACAAGATTAATATGGAAATCTGTTTAAAATGATTGTACATGTATAACTTATATCAGATTGCTTGCTGTCTTGTTGAGGAGGGAGGTAAGGGAGGGAGGAAAAAATTTTGGAACTAAAAATCTTACAAAAATGAATATTGAAAATTATCTTTACATATAATCTAAAAATACAATACTATTGAATTTTTAAGTGACCTTTGGATCCATCTGTAAAAACAGATGCAGAAAAAAGGCCAAAGCAGGTGAAAATTCAGACTTCCATTAGGAGCAACTAGACTTCATTGCTCTGTAGTTTTAAGTTGTATTATTATTATTTCTGAGTTTGCTTCAATCTAAGCAATTCAATTAAAATGCTGATTAATTGTATTTTTGGCTATGCTGATGAGGGAAAGCAAGATCAAAGAACTGAGTTATGAGTTGTATGCTTATCCATAGATTTAAACATGAAATCTAGGAAAGCACAAAGTAGGAAAGATGTAAGTGGGAGAGGAGTTTGCTAAATCCTATGGAGGAAAGCAGGGCTAGGGCATTTCAAGATTAGAGTGCCATCTGGTGGTTCACTCCACAAAAGCACCCTGGACAAATAAAAGTAATTTCACAATCATGGGAGATTGATAGGCTGTATAAAAGCAGGATGTGAAGTAATGCTGTTTGGGGAACAACAAATAGACCAAATTTGGCAGCTTTGTGGAAGATGGACTGCCAGTCTAAGTTTTACAAATATCTGATTTTATCCTCACAACAACCCTAGGAGGTAGACATTATTATCCCCATTTTATAGACAAGGAAACTAAGGTATGTCCAGAGTTATACAGCTAGTAGGTAACTGAAACTGGATTCGAATTCATGTCTTCCTGACTCCAGAATAGCATAGAAAGAAAACCACTAAGACCTCCCCGTTGATTGGAAGTGGGTAATAATAAGGAAGAGGGAAGAATTAAGGCATATTTCAAAGTTAGGAAACTGAGTTACAATAGTGATGCCCTTAACAGAAATATAGAATTTTTTTAAGAGGAATAAGTTTAGGAGAAAAGATGATGCATTTTGTTTTGGCTATATCGAATTTGAAATGCTAACAGGACATCTAGGTAGAATTGTCAAGTCTATAGTTGTCAAGTTATGAAATTAAAGAATGTACTGGATTTTCTTTCTTTCTTTTTTGCTCTACTTAATACAAAGTAAATTTAATTTATTTGATTAGGATATATATATATATACATAAACTTTAAATTCAATTAAACTCAGTATTTATTGAGCATATGTGCTATATATGTGACTATTCTCTGAAACTTGCTTTAATTTTTTCATGTGAGGGGATATGACTATAATTACTAGTCAATAATGTTTCAATTAATCTGAATTAAGTAACAGTTTAGTATGCTTTTACTTTACATTATTGTAATTATTGTATAGTATTTTCCCAGTTCTACTTCCTTTACTCTGCATTGGTGCTTCCAAATCTTCCTATATTTCTTTGAATTCCCAATTTTTTGGCTTTACTAAACAATAATGTTTCTTTAAATTCATATATGACAATTCAATCAATGAGTGTCTACTTTGTTTCCATTTTTCTTTTTTTGCTTTCACAAAGAATGATGTCATGAATATTTTGTTATATATGGGTTTTTTTTTTCTTCTTGTCACTGACTTTTAACTTGGGAGGCATTAGGAAGCTGAGCAAAAGTAGTATATATGCCCAATAATGACTTGACTGGATCAAAGAGTAGTTAAACAACTTTTCTCACATTATTTCAAATTGTTTTTCCCAATAGTTAAACCAATTCAGATCAATGTATTAGTGTACCTGCCTTCTCAAATCCCTCTAAAATTGACTAATTCTGTCTTTTATCATCTTTACCAAATAAGTGAGGTGAAATCTCAGAACTGTTTTAAATTGTATTTCTCTTCTTAGTGATTTGAGGCATTTGTTATATGATTGTTGATAGCTTAAATTTTTTTTCTTTTTGAAAATTGTTCATATTGGAGGATTCTGGGAAGATGACAGAGTAGATCAGTAATTTCAAACTCTCCAGATTTTCCCTACAAACAGAACAAATTTGTGCTTCAGAGCAAACACAGATTGATGAAAAATCAAGACTTGAGGCAGTACAGGAGTCTTTCTGATACAACCCAAGATCTGAAGAAAGATCCTAGGCCAGGGATTAACTGGTGTGAAGGGCAAACACTTCCAAGTTAGCTCTACAGAAACATCAAGTAGGGAGCTCAGTGGCTATCTGGGTGTGACTGGAATCTTAGCAGGAACTACAGAGACTTTCACCTCCTGCACAGTATGTGGAATCAGTATCTGAATCTGGAAAGACTGAGGGAACCCTGGCTGATTAGGAAGGCCCACCTGTGATGCAGAGACCCAGCCTTGGGATAGAAAGAACCAGCATCCCTGAGTGCAGAGAGCAGGGACGCTGTGGACTGTGGGTACTTGCTGGAGGGTGAAACTCTTGGTTTGGGGCTCCAGGTCAGAGAAGGGAGCTGAAGTGAAGCTAGAGGTATTAGAGTTGCTTACACTAATACTTTTTATTTAAAAAAAGAAATGAACTGGTAAAGAAGAAAGAACCCCACCATAGAAATATACTATAGGAACTGGGAAGACAAGGATTCATCTTCAGAGGAGGACAAGGAAGTGTAAAAAAAAAAAAAAAAAAAAGCTCCTGCACCAAAGAGTAACTTGAAATGGCTCCCTGCCCAGAGAGAATTTATTGAAGAACTCAAAAAATTGACATTCAACTAACTTGTAAATTGATTTTATCTAAGATCAATGATTACTAGTTGTACCTTTTTTTTCCTAATAAATTCTATTCCTGATTCTTCTTGTAGTGTTTGTATATTTCTTCTTTCCTATCCCTGTTATATCTTCTGCTTTAATTGTGCTCCTTAACTTGCTTAGCTATTACTTAACCTCCCCCCACTCATGGTTCCCTCCCTTGTCTTCTTCCCTCACCCTTTGTTTCTCTGTCAGGCCCTCTCTCCCCCCTTATTTATTTATAGAATTAATAGATTTTTTCACTCATTGCTATATCCTTTATAATATACATATATAGTGTTGCCCATTTAACCCATTCCCATTGTAAATTTCCAGAACTATGAGCCCTCCTCCCTCTTCTAATACCTCTGTGTATTCTTCCTCTACACCTTATTTGTACAACATAATTACTATTTTTACTTTTCCTAGGTTGTTTTGATTTTTAGAGTGAGTGTGACAATTGGAGTGAAGATCTTTCAGGACTATAGACTAAATTAGACAAAGCCTGAAGGCCTAAGTTCTGGTTTCCGGGGTGGAGGGGAAAGTAGAAGGTAGTCTGATTTATAAGTTGTCAGCATTACAATTCCTAAATAAGGAAAGTAAAGCATATATAACCAATTAGAATGTATGTAAGGGAAAAGAGGGGTGGGCTTGGGATTTTCTTTGTTCTGGACTGTATAAAGTTGCCAGGGATGTACTGCTCCCCTGCTCTCCTAACTCTGGACTACTTTGATCTATTGTGGGACTCATGAGTTCCTGAACAAAGCCTTTGTTCTATACCTTGAGATGCCTCTGTAGTATTGATTATTAAGATAAGGGCCTGAATATCCCACACAAGAGTAAGATCATATTCAACTCTGCCCCAGTCTTTCTTTTGAACTACCCAATGTCAATCTTAAAAATATGGTATTCATTTCCATGTAAATTTCCATGAAATTAATCTTTGATATTGGCCCTATAGCTAAATTGAGTTCAGGTTTGTTTAAAAAGTTACAAGTTTGTTGAATGTCAATTTTGTTCATTTAATATTATGGATAATTTTGCTGAAGAGCATATTTTTGGCCACAGGCCTAGTTCTTTTGATTGCTGGTGTGCTTCCAGGACTTGCAGTCTTTTATTGTGGCTGCAGCTAAGTATGGTACAATTCTAATTGTAACTCTAGCATATTTGAATTGGCTTTTTTCTTGTTTCTTGCAAAATTTTCTCTTTGCTCTGGAGATTTTGAAGTTTGGCAATAATATTCCTGTGTATTTTCCACAAAAGATCTCTTTGAGATGGTGATTAGTGGATTTTTTCTGTTTCTACTTTCCCCTCTTGTTCTGTCAGTCTTGGATTATGTCTTGCAATATAATGTCAAAGTTCTTTTTTTTGGCCACAGCTTTCAGGTAGTTCAATCATTCTTAAATTTTCTCTTCTTGATCTGTCCTCCAGATTTGTTCTTCTTCTTTATGTTTCAAATTTGTTCTAATTTTTCCTTGTTTATAATCAGTTTTGTTATTTCTTGGTTTCTCATTGTTTCACTGACTTCCCCTTGCCTAATTTTATATTGAGAAATCTATTTTATATGTCAGCTATAGTAATATTGTTTTAGAAGCATGTTTACACATGGCTAAATACATGTGTATGTGTCTGAGTATATGTAGATATGTGTGCAACTTGCTCTATGTATGTGTGCATATAGATATATGTACATATGAGTTGGGTCTGTGAGTAGGTATGGATGTATATGTATGCATATATATGTGTATATATATACATGTATTTATGTATACATATATATACATATATATATGGGGGTAGGGTAGTAGACAGGGTGTATGTGGGTGTGTATGAGTGTGTATGTATATATACATCTATCTTCTGGGGAAGTAGGAGAGATGAAAAGGGAAAAAAAGAATAAAGAAAAAAAAAGTACACAACAAAGAACAAAAGAACAACCTACAAAGTAGCAAAGAAAAGATGAACACTCATGAATATAATTTCTTCTACTATTATGTATCTTTTCTTGAACTGGAAATTTATTGTTATTTATTTGGAATCCTCCCTGATGTTCTGCTAGACACATAACAATATTCTATTTCATTTTGGTTTGTTTTCCTTTTAAACAAATTTTTAAAAAGAAAAAGAAAATTATTCATAACCCAAATAGTTCTCACAGGAATTCAAATAGTTAACACAATATGAAAGATAGCTCAAAATCACTAATCAGAGAAATACAAATAAAAAGAATTCTGAAATTTCACTTCATACTCATCAAATATGACAAAAGAGAGAAATAATGCTGGAGGCACTGTAAAAAAAAAATAGGCAAATCAGTGCACTAGTGACACAGCTTTGAATTGATCTTAAATCAAAATTCCCCCCTAAGCATATACCCAAAAGGGACTAAACAGAAAAAAAGACACTATGTAAATCAATCAATCAATTAATCAACATTTATTAAGAACCTAGTATGTGCCAGGAACTATTCTAAACACTGGAGATAAAAGAAGAAACAAAAGAAGTTCCTTGCCCTCAAGAAGTTTACGATTTATAGGGGGGTGGGGGAAGAGCAATATGCAAACAAATATACACAAAGCAAACTATATGTAGGATAAATAAGAAATAATTAACAGAGGGAAGAAGACAGTAGAATTAAGAGGGATTGGGGAAGGCTTCCTATAGATGGGTTTTGTTGGAACTTAAAAGAAAACCAGGGATATTAATAGTCAGAAAAGAAAAGGAATGTTCCAGGCATCGAAATATGCCCAGATATAAGAAAAAGAGTGTCTTGTTTGTGAAACAGCCAGCAGGCCAATGAATATGTATTAGGGAATAAGATAGAAGATTGCAAAGATAGAAAGGAGCTAAGTTATAAAGGGCTTTGAATGCCAAACAGCATTTTGTATGCTTCAAAATATTCATAGTAGCATGTTCTGTGGTAGAAAAAAAATGAAACCAAAATAATATCTGTTGACTGGGGAATGATTAAACCAATTTCTATGAATGTAATAGAACATCTCAGCACTATAAAAAAACTAGGAAAATGAAGGATTCAGAAAAGCATGGGAAAAACTTTACATAATCTGATACAGAATAAATTAAACAGAATCAGGAAAACAATATACAATAACTGTAACTATATAAACAGGAAAAATAAAACCCAGAAACTCACATTGTGATATAACCAATTATATCCTAGAGAAGAGTTGAGAAAATGTTTCTCTTTCCTTTCTTTGGAGAGCTGGGGACTCTAAGAATGGAATATTGTATATATTATTAAACATAATTGATAATGCCAACTGATTTTGCTGAATTGCTTTTTTAATCTTTATAAACTTTGTTATAAGGGCTGACTTGGTCATAGAAAAGGGACATTGTAGGAAATTAATGTATTATTGAAAAAAATATGATTTTGTAAAAGGGAGAAAAAATGTTCAAATCTTTTTGACTCCATTTAAAATATTTATGCCAATTTTTATTATCTAAGTAATAAAATAATACTTATTTTCTTATTCTAGCTGTATTGTCTCCATTTTTGCAAAAGCATTTGAATTTTATATAATCCAAATTACCTTTTTTTGTCACTTGTTATCTTTGGTTATAAATTCCAACCATGATCATAGATCTAAAAGTGTTTAATTTCATCCTCTACTTTTGTTTGTCAGTGATGCGATTTACTTAATAAAAATTAATTATACATTTAGTGCTGATTTTGACACATGGTATAAAATGTTGATCTAATCTATTTTCTGCTAACCTGCTTTCCAATTTTCCCAGTTCTTCTTGTCAAATAAGGAATCCATTCCCTACTAGCTTGGGTTTGGATTTTGTCTAAACTAGCCTTCTCATTTTATGGTACATCAGATATCACTCAGCTTAATAAGGCTTACTAATCAGTCTTGGATTTAATTGGCTTGTAATATCAACTCTCCCCTCAAAGAATGAATATTTAGTACTGCTGAATATATGCAAAAGAATGTGCAATATATGATATTGCAAAAACAATTAAGTATTGGCAACATTATTGTAATAGCTGAAGTTTCCTAAGGTGATAATTCTGAAGGAGATGATATTCATTTGATTGTATGAGACAGTACATTCTTTCAAACATTAGTCAGATATAATTATTGTCATATTTTCTGTGCCGAGAAGTACTTAGGTTATTGCAGTGAATAGAGTATTAGACTGAGGAAAATCTGAGTTCAAATCCAGCCTTAGACACTCATTTAACCTCTGTCTCCCTCGGTTTCCTTACCCATAAAATGGGTATCATAATATCACTTGCTTTCTAGAGTAGCAAGGATCAAATGAAATACTATTTGTAAAGTGCTTGGCACATAAGTTTTCAATAAATAGTTGTCCCCCTCTCCCATCATGGCTTTCCAATTAGATTGCAAGTTCTTTGAGAGCAAGGATACAATTACTTTTGTTTTTTAATAGCATTTTAACACTTCATAAAATGGTAGATTTTTAAGGGAACTAAGTAAATTTTACTAATTTCCCTTACCAGTTTGACGCTACTTTCTAAATTACATTTTTTATTCATAGCTATTTCTCTATTTGGACAGCGAGTTGGCAGAGTGGACAGAACACTACATTTAGAGTTAGGAAGAACTGAATTCAAATTTAGCTTCAGACACTTATAAGCTATATGACTAAACAAATCATTTCTCCCCATTTGCCTCAGTTTCCTCATCTGTTAAATGAGCTGGAAAGGGAAATGGAAAACCACTGAAGTATCTCTGACAAGAAAACCCCAAATATGGTCAAAAAGAGTCAGATAGGACTGAAACAACTTAATAACTTCTCTATTATCTTCTATTATTAATGCCCTTATGGGGAATGGGCAGGAGAGAGAGGAAAAGTCTTGGGAAATTCCAAAGAATAGAGAGAACAGGAACCCCAGCTGTCTTTATGATTACTGGCCTTTAATTTGGTGTTGCAATCACTTCTGCAGAACCTATTTTTGTTTGCAATGCAGAATCACAGAATTCATTGTTTTTAATGTAGACTCTCCCAGATTACCATTTTAGTGAGCATTGCCATGGAAGTGTGAGGTACCGAAAATAAACATGTCAACCACACAGACTTTTACCCAGACTTCATAGGACTGATGACTTTGACCTGAGTATTGGAAAAGTTCTCTTTGAAAAATAATTTCAGGAGAACCTATTTTGGCCCTGGGACTCCTGTAGGTTGCTGGTGCCAATGACAGTGATGGAGAACTAGGGGTACCAATAGAAGCCGACAACACACATATCCTTGAAGCTTTCCTTTTTTCCTCCATCTCTAGGAGCCCAGCTGCATTTCATGACTTGTCCAAACTATTCATTTATTGTTTCCTTCTCTCCCTCAGAAGAAGGGAGAAGTTAATAGAAGGCTATTTGGCTTCTTAATATGGCAGATGCTGCAAATATTCTAAAATGAACTATTCCGAACTATTTACTCTCATCAGGCAGTTAGGCTAATCAATGGAGAGGCTGAGCCTGAAGTGAAGAAGACCTGAGTTCAATGGCCTTAGATATTAACTAGCTGTGTGATCCTGGACAAGTCACTTAATCACTATTTGCCTCAGTTTCCTCATCTGTAATATAGGGATGATAATAATAGCATCTATATTCCGGGATCAAATGACATAATAATTTTAAAGCTCTTAGCATGTTGTCTAACACATAATAAGCACTATATTAATATTAGCTATTATTAGTAGTAATTAATTCTTTTCCTCATATTTGTATTTTTATTGATATTTTTAATCCAAATTTATTTTATTTAAAGAAACAGAATAAGAAAAAAGAAAAACTTTAAAGGAATACAAAACAAAATGAAACAAAACAAAAAAGAACATTGTCATGTGCCTAGCAGAAGTGATTCAAAATAAGTAACAACAAATACCAGTTCAAGAAAATATATATATTAGTAGAAGAAATTATATTCATCCTTTCTTTACTTCCTTATAAATTGTTCTTTTGTTCTCTGCTGTGTACTTTTTTTACTTTATTCTTTTATTCTCCCCTCCACCCTCAAACAGAATATAGTGTTAAGAAAGGATATATTTATGTATATATATATATATATATATATATATGTAGATACACATATACACATACATTCACACACACATCATATATAGATGTAGATACACATATACACATACATTCACACACACACATATCCTCACACATAGGCACACACACATCTTTCCTATATCTGCTCTCCCTTTGCTTTAATTCTGCTCCTAACTTGCCTTCCAATTACTTAACTTCCCCCCACCCATGGATCCCTCTCTTGTCTTCTTCCCTTACCCTCTGCTTCCCCGTCTGCCCATTCCTCCCCCCAAATTTCTTTATAGATTTTGGAGGGTGCTATACCCTTCATAGTGTATATATATATATGTATATATATAAAATATTGCCTACTTAATCTATTCCAGATGTGAGTAGTGATACAAGGTCTATGAACAAAACAGAATTAACTCAAAAGAAACGCAAGAGTACAAAGTTCATGATCACATGAACTATTTGTACTTGACCTTTGGTAGAGCATTCTGAGCTCATATTGGCCTGATCATTCATAGTCCACTACACTAATATGGTCTAACATAGTGATGTCATTTTGGTTTTCTTTGAAAATGAAGAATAACAACAACCAATCAAGACAATGATGATCATAAGTGATACAAAAAGGCATCTAGTCCCAGGGAATGAGAGTACACCTAATTCTTTGGTAAAAATCCTTTGATTAAGTCCAGCCAGGAGATATTCTCTAAGAACTCACTAGCTTTTGATCAGATGAACAGAAATAGTATGGAACTGGAAAAACATAAACATACTCTAAGAGATGAGAGAGAACAAGCAGAGGCAAGTTCCAAAAAAGGGGCCAAGCCTCTGGGAATAAGACTTGACCTATCAGACACATGAATTGTGGGCACAAAAGCTTTGTTGTTGAAACCATCCCTAGATTGTTTGTCTTTTGTTCTGGAAGAGGACCATGACATCTGGGAAACGATGTTGTGACATGCAAACAAATTGGATTGAAATGAGGGAGGGCTATGCAAGGTTATCTTCCTCACTTTACCTTCCAGAGCCATCTGGATCCAGTGGCCAAATATAGATCAGCATGGCTGGAGATGATGATTCAGT
The DNA here is from genome assembly GCA_023553655.1 of Myrmecobius fasciatus. Lineage (NCBI taxonomy): Eukaryota > Metazoa > Chordata > Mammalia > Dasyuromorphia > Myrmecobiidae > Myrmecobius > Myrmecobius fasciatus. The sequence goes on along the minus strand of JAJPUD010022865.1, from coordinate 9,913 downwards.
TCTTACCTGGCTGCACTACTTTGAGACTTCTTTGACTTTTTTCTCCATATCTCTCAAATTGTTGGAATGGCCCCATCTCTAAGTTCTCAGCAGCATTGGGACTATTTCTTTTTTTTTCTTTTTTTTATTAAAAGCTTTTTATTTATAGAATATATGAATGATTTTTCTACATTGACCTTTGCAAAACTTTTTTTTGTTCCAAGCTTTTCCCCTCCTTCCCCCCACCCCCACCCCTAGATGACAGGTAATCTAATACATGCTAAATATGTTAAATTATATGACGAATCCAATATATGTATATATATCTATGCAGTTATCTTACTGCACAAGAAACATCAAATCTAGAAAGAGAAAAGGAAAAACAACAACAACAACAACAACAACCTAAAAAGGAAAACAAAATGCATGGAAATATTCACAGAAAGCATTAAAATGCTGTGTTGTGGTTCACACTCAGTTCCCTCAAGCCTCTCTCTGGATGTATATGACTATCTTCATCGCTGAACAATAGGAACTGGTTTGAATCACATCATTGTTGAAGAGAACCATGTCCATCAGAATTGATCATCATATAGTCTTGTTGCTGCCGTGTATAATGATCTCCTGGTTCTGCTCATTTCACTCAGCATCAGCTCATGCAAGTCTCTCCAGGCCTCTCTGAAATCATCCTGCTGGTCATTTCTTAGGGACTCTATTTCCCACTCTCTTCTGCTTTTCTGATTGGAGGTTAGAGCAACTCCAAAGCCTCCACTTAAGGAGGGAGTTCAATTCAGAACATCTTACCTGGCTGTATTACTTTGTGTTTTCTTCAATTTAATTATAAGCCTCTTTGAGGGCAGAAACTGGCTTTTTCTCACCCCACCCCACCCCCCGGCCACCCACCATATTTGTATCCTTACCTCTTAGCATCATGCCTGGCACATTAATAGGAATTTTATAAATGTCTTTTGATTATTGCTTATCTTCACAAAACACAGGATTAACCAACTATGCCTTTATTCAATAAATTTCAATGTCTATTACCTACGGGATCAAATATAAAGTCCTCACTTTGACTTTTGTAAAATCCTTCATAACCAAGTCATGATATGAAACATCTTTCCAATCTTTATTCATCTTGTTTTGCAAGAGTACAAGCAGATCCCTGAAGCAGAAATGGCCTTGAGGCTGACTTGGGAAAAGTCTGCATGGTATTTTTCCAGTGGAAATGCCAGGAAAAACATCTGGGATCATAGATGGACATGGAAGAGGGTAAAGAATTGGTATTGGGACTGAGGTAGTATCAGCAGTTTAATGCCAGCCTCCCCACAATCTTCAAAATCTCTAAGACATCTCATGTCCAGCCTTCATATCTTTGCATTGGCCACTCCCCATGCCTGAAATACTTCCCTCCCCAAATCTACCTTTTTCTATTAAAGGACCTCCATGCTTCCAGTCCTCCTCCCAAAGTTCCCAGATTTATAATCACACAACCAGAAAGAGTCTGAAGTAGAATTTGAACTTGTCTTTCCAAGTCCAACATTCTGTCTGCTATAATACCTAGCTGCCAGCACTTAGCAGCAAAATCTAATTGTTTCTTCTCAATCTTCATCCTTGACCTCTCTATAGCCTTTGACATTGTCATTTTCTTCTCCTGAATGTTCTCTCTAGTTTTTTGTGACATTGTTCTCTCCTTGTTCTTCCTCTTCTGTCTGACTGTTCCTTCTATGCCTCCTTTGCTAGATCTTTATCCATGCCTACTAAACATGGATGTCCCCCAAGGGGCTATCCTTGGCCCTCTTATCTTCTCCTTCCATAATATTTCTCTTTATTGTATTAGTTAAAGATTCAAAAGAGGAAGGAAGGAAGGAAGGAAGGAAGGAAGGAAGGAAGGAAGGAAGGAAGGAAGGAAGGAAAGAAGGAAGGAAGGAAGGAAGGAAGGAAGGAAGGAAGGAAGGAAGGAA